>JADRCO010000755.1:0-26930 GCA_021464525.1 Rhizophagus sp. LPA8_4_AMF
ATTTCACTTTTCAACTCTTAGAAATTTCCTTCAATTAATACTAAATATTACAGTAAAGTAATATATTATATATATAAGATTGGCCAAATTTAGGCCAAAAATACGCAAACTAATTTTTTAGATATAAAAATTTTTGATAAAAAATACGCAATCTTGATGACCTAACTATGGACGAAAAAATCTTAAATTGTACGCAAATCAAAACTTTACTCTAACTCCACTATGATGGCGACGCATCTGCGTACCCTACCCTGTATATAAATATTTCTGGGGTCTGGCTCATTTTACCGACAATCATTCACCGAAAATTTTCTCATCGACAAACGTTTCACCGACAGGGTCATTTCGTTTCGCCGACAATCATTTCACCGAGTTTTGAAATCCTAACCCACTTACCCTAGCCTTACCTAACCCTAATCCGAATCCTAATTTTCCTACCTAACCCTAACTCTAATCTAACTCTAATCCTAAATTCCCTTGTCGGTGAGATGATTGTCGGCGAAACGAAATGTGCTCAAAAAATCAGCTGATGATCACACAAAAAGACCCTGTCGGTGAAATGATTGTCGGTGAAATGGATGCGACCCATATTTCTGGGTCCTGGTGATCCATTAAGGCAAAGAAGTAAAAGTTTTCTGCAGTATACACAAGATTATTTGAAATTTATTATACTAGGGAATGCAAATCTAATTGATGGTCGATAAGCATGCAGGACAGAACTCTGAAATGCTTAGAAGTAAACAGTCCTACGCTACGCTTCGGACAATAATCTTTGTAGTTTAGAGAAGGCCGCCAACATGTTGGTTATAGGAGATGTTTAGATATGAGTGATTCGAGATATTAGTGATGAATTTGGTGGTAGTCCATAAAATTTTTAGATTAATTTTATTTTAGTGGGATGTAAGAATTTTCATTGGTTTATAAATGAAAAAAATTTTCTTTTCATTGTTTATTTATCAGCGAGTTCATTTACGAATTTTGTTTATAAAAAAAAAAAATAATAAAAATAGATTTTTTAATTCTTCACACTTTTTTATTTCAACAAATGATGTTAATTTCATTTTTTTATTTTTTGTATGACACATTCCCGATTTTAAATCTACTTTATTACTTATTAAAATAATATATATCTGATATTATTTAGTTAATTTGACGCACGTCTCTATCACCTGACATCTGAGCGAGGCACAGCATATAAATACGAAATAACTCGTAAGATAGAATTGTTTAAAATACAATTTATTTAATAATATGAAAAAAAAAAATAATTTAATTTACAAAATAACAAACTTTATAAGATGTTTTACTTACAATATCTTGACTATATTTTAAATAATTCAAGAAATAATTTTTTTAAAAAAAATAAACAAGTTAAATATTATTAGGAATTTCCAATTCATCTTGTTCTTCCGAATGAAGATTTGGATTACTATATGATTTATTTTCATCTAAAAAAACATAAATTTTTAAGAAAAAATTAGTATAAAATCGGGAATTCTTCCAATTGATATATAATGAATTTTTTAAAATACATTACCAATATTATCTTTTATTGGTTGTTGATTTGTTTCATTTCGAATATCTAAATAATTTAAGTCAATAAAATTTATAATTGCGTTATATTATCAAATCTATATTAATTATTTTACTTTTTAATGAGCCAATAAATAAATTCAGAGGGATAAAATACTTCTATATATTTATTTATTTGCCAGTTAAAAGTTCATCTAAAAGTACGTTACCTTTATCCTGGTTATTTGTTTTATCAAAACCAACTAAAAGTAAAAATAAAGACGAATCAATTAGTATTTATAATAATAATAATAATAAAATTTTCAATTAATACTCACTATTATCAGATACATGAATGTTGTCATAAGATTTATAATGAAATGCTGTAAAAAAATTAATATTAAAAATATGAAAAGAATAATTAAATACACAAATAAACAATTTTAAAAATAATAAGGCCAATTCCAAACTAATAATTAGTATAGCGTCCTTTTCTGGCTCAAAAATTTGAGGGGAGGACGTTAAACAAAAAGTTAATTTGGAGCGGCCTAATTTGTAATAACTAACCTTCTTGTTCTTCTGTTATAATTGAAAAAAATTATTAGTAATGCCATTTATTTAGTAAATAAATTAAATAAATCAATATAATAATTACCTTCTGTTGCATTCCTTGGTTCAGGCAGATTTTCAAATTGATAAACTTTACTTGTAGGTAAATTACCATCTGTATAATTGACACTTTTTTTATTTACATTACCATTTGCTTCTTCTGATTGAATTGATTCATATAATTCATTTAAATAATATAAATTAATTTCATTTAATTTTTTCCAAAGTGTATGAGCATCAGGTCTTTTTAATGGATCAGCATCCCAACATTGTTTCATTAAACTTTCATACTCTAAAAGAGTTCCTGATATTATATTTGGTCTCATACCATTAACAATATCATTCGCAAGATTATAATCATGTTCACGATTAGTAAATGGTGGTTGTCCGGACGAAATTTCCCACATAAGCATTGCAATACCATAAATATTGGATGCTTTTGTAGCTTGTTTTCCAGCAATAACCTCAGGTGCTATGTAAGGAAGATTCCCATATATGCTTTTTGATGATACATCTGCAGAGCCACAAAGTCCAAGTTCATTAATATACCATTTATTACTTCTTGGAGAATGTAATATATTTCCAGAATGCAAATCTCTATGAATTGCATTCTCCTCATGAATAATATAAAGTGAATGAGTCATATCAACAGCAATTTGAATTTTTTCTTTCCATGTGAGTTGATTACGATTTTGTTGTAAAAATTCTCTTAAACTTACATCCATTGAATTCATTACGAGCATGTAATTCCCATTTGATGGATCTCGTGTTAATCCATAATATTGAACACTACTTTGCCATTCATTACTAAAAGTTAGACGTGATTTGGCCTACAAAACGATATTTTATTAAAAAATTTTTCTAATTATCATTTTTTTAAATACTTTTAAAGATTACGAACATCTTCAAACCAGTTTCGATTTACATTTTCAACGTTTTCTAAACATTTAAGTATTACTTTTTGTCTTCCAAATCTTTTTAATCGTTTCTCATTAGAATCCCATTCATTATAACATCCATCAGTCCAAACTGCTGTATAAATATCAGAGGAATCATTTTTTAATAAATAATTATTAATATTTTGAAATTGATCATATGGAATCCATTCAATTATCCTTTCTGGATCAATCGTTTCCATTTGACATTTTTGTATATAATCATCAATATCATCATTTCCTGATGTCCAATTTGAAAAATTTGTTTTTAAATAATTTCTAACACAAAATTCACAATATAATATAGCTAAACATTCTTGATTACAATTTTCACAAATTCTTTTTCTACCGAAATTATAAAGAATTTTATCATGATCATAAGATTTATTTATCATTCCTATCGCTTCATTCTTTTCTTCATTTGTAAGAAATTTATCATCAAGAATTATTTGTTTTCTAAATTCAATTTGTTTAGGTATATCATTATAAACCTTATAATCAATTAATGCAGAAGATTTATTAAGTGCCACACGAACTATTTCTTCTCTAATTGCGGAAGGCATTACTAAAAATCTTTTTTAATTCGAAAACAAAAAAAAAGAAAGAAAAATTGAAAGATGTAACAAAAATTTTCATTTTTTTTATTTTACGCTTTTTTTCAAGTTTATATATAATCATTGCTTATCAGATTTTACGTGACTTTAACGTCATCAACCTCATCTACGCCATTCGCCACAAACTAATACATAACGGTCGATCGTCAAGAGATACTAATTTATATGATTAACGGATGGATTTCCAAAATTATTTTAATGTTCAAAATTATTAAGGCGGAAAACAAAACTAAGCAAATGTTGGGAAGTATTTTTTAAGTAAAATACACAATGGGATGAATGACCATTACAATTATGCAAAAAAAGAATTTCGTAAAAAGAATTTTTTTAATCACAGATTTATTCACCTACTTTGTGTTGGCAGGTTAAAATTAACAATACAGTAATTTTTTAATTATATAACGATTTCAATAAATCTCTAGCTTTTACCCAGAGATAATTTATGTCATAAAAATTTTCTTTCATAAAATTTTATCATTATTACAAATTCTTATGATCCCAATGTGAAAATAACATGAATTAGCATGAATTAACGGTGATGCACGTTCGTTCTTTTATTTAAGAGTTGTTGTCAATATTTGAACTGTTATTAAATTTCTCCAAAATGGGAATTACTAAATTCTTTCACTTCGTACTGTAATAAATTATATTTCTTAAAAAATTTAGTTAGGATTTACAATATTTAATAAAAGAGGGTAAAGATTTGATTTAAGGACAGAAATATTGTTTTGTTACCTTTAAAGCTCCCGTCAACTTTCGTGCTCGTTAAATCCGGAATCTTCAAGTGTAGACTGAAACATGAGCCAAAAAGCTTTTAAAATCTGATTGGATTGGCCCAATAAACATCGAATAAACAAAGTAGTTAATAAAGTATGCAATTAATAAATTAATAACTGAAGAATAAATTGAGTTTATAATATATTAGGTAATTCTTAAAAATCAACTTATTAATATAGGAACATATGATATAATTCAAAAATCGTCTATACTACAACTAGTAACAATTGATCAACGCCATATAACTTTAAAAGTTATCGGACAGAAAAAATCGAATCTTTGTGAAACAAAGTGAAATCAGCCATATTTAATTTAATTATATGCGCAAACAATTAATCATATTGCGAGAAAACGTGTTAATGATGTAATCATATGATTAAAATAAGCCACTGGTAATAATTTCTTAGGGGTAAAGGATTTTCAAGTTTTCAACCTATGTCATCATCCATTTTAGGAAATTCAAAAATTAAAACATAATTTTGGCCAGAATTATAATAACTACTAATGTCTAAAAATGGAAAATGTGTAACATCATCATGGTCTGCTGAAATTTTTTTTTTTTCAATTAAGCTTAGGAATGACGTAATTTCTGGCCGGGGAAATTAGCAATATCAAAGTTGATATACCCAATGACGTTTATTATAATACCTAATCATGTGAATTGACTCTGATTTGCTTATCAAATATCACGTGATTATAAGCTTTCCTGTCAATATCGATATATTTTAATATCGTTGTAGTTTTCACCAATTTCAATTTCGATTACCTGAATTATAAAGAGAAAAACAGATATTTGAGTTTTTACATTGTTGTTATTATTACCTATTATCTCATAATTTCAAGTGTGAGCGACGATCAATTACACGAAATATGCAGGTTGAAAATTTAATTATTGGTGCCGATCTTTTATCAAATGTGGAGCATTAATAAATTACATGACTTATATAATTACGCTTACAAAATGACTAATCTTTATTTCAATAAATGCTCGTTAATTTTGTGAACGTGCAGTTTAAGACATATTAACGTGTTAAATGTTAATCTTTACACGAATTACGTTATAATATAATTAATTTTTATGTATTATTTTAAACACACTGTTAATTATTAAATATCCTACTGTAATTAATTATTAGAAATTAATATTATTAATTATCGATATTCAATATATATATACTTTTTAAATTATCATGCTAGATAATAAACTGATAAAAGTTAAAACACCAATAATGTCAATATTATAATTTATTGAAAAAGCTGAACTAGTAGTGGTATTATTATTATTTCCTGATACGAAAGCTGATGGGAAAGTATTATTCGTCGGTGTAGGATTACCAGCTTTAGCTGAATTATCAGGAGCTTTAGCATCATTATTAGGAGTTTCCTTTGCAGTTTTAGCAGTTTTAGGAGTAACATCAGCAGGTTCAGCAGGTTGTTTAGGAGTTTCATTAGGATTTCCTACACCAACTTCTTTTGGTACTAGACCATTCGGATCACCTTTTGCAATAATTTTACCAACTTTACCAAGATTTTTACCAACAGCTGGAGGAGGATTTGTTTCAGCTGGATATTTACCATTTTTATCAGTAATAGTAAATCTTGTTGTATAAACATCATCAGCTTTACCGTTAGAAAATCTTAAAAAATAAAATTTTCCTGGAGGATCAACTTCTGGTACTACCCAAGAAATTTTTCCTACAGTAGCGGGTACTTTTCCAATAGGATCCAAGGGTACTTGTTCAAGATCTGCTCCAGTCATAAATTCCACTTGAACTACGCCTACCGTTTTTAAATTTGGAGCTTTACCGTCATCTTTCCATTCAATTAAAACCTAAAGAAAAAAAAGGGAAGATAAGAAGAAAATTCTTTTTTAGAAAATTATTGTGTTACTACTTACTTTTTGATTTGGAGTGAAAATAGTAGCACCAACAGGATTTGTTGGAAATATGTTTGCGTTAGTTGTACTAACACTAAGAAGGAAGGTAACTAATGCTACAAAAGAATAAGATGATTTCATTTTTTTATTTTTAAAGGAAAGAAAGAAAAAGTTTTTTTTTATGGAAGAATGATAGAAAATTATTTTAAGGAAAGTGGTAATACTGTATGTATAACAAAAAATTATTTTTTTTTTTTACCGTTCGCGTATGACTCTTAACATTCCAGAAGAGAAATTCTATACTACGGTAATAAAAAAAAAAAATTTTTTTTTTTTAAATGTTTATGGTTAAATTTTTTTTTTTTTTTTCAGAGGTACTAATTATTAATTAAATTAAAAGAGGAAAACGAAATATTTATCTATATATATATACAAAAATACCTTTTTTCGTGACACAAATAAAATTTAAATTTTTTAATGTAGTAGGGGCATATATTCACGTGAAAAAGATTACCAGTAATCATATTGGTAATCACCTGGTAATCACCTGGTAATCACGGTAATCATATAGTAATCTGGTTCTTTTTAATTTGCCCTACTAAATTATTTTGAAAACGGCGATAAATGTAACAATAACGTCCATCCATTTTCTCCGTTATCATCATTATACTTCAAATACATACAAATCATATAAATGTAAAAAATCTCTGTACAACTAAAAAATACTTGCAACGTAACACTTTAATTACCTTCTTTAATTAATGTAGTCATGCAATATTAATTAATTATTTATTGTCGTACTTTATGATAATTTTCTTCAAAGTTTTCTAGAAATACTACCGCTTTTTTATCGTAATGGAATGGGACTAATGGATGATACTGAAGAAAGGATTGGGAGAAGCGTGATAGTGTCGTGATTCCCATATGTACATTTTTTTTTTTTGAATCCTATTTTTATACATTTATACATTTATTAGTCTAATTTTTATCAGGAAAATTTGAAAATTTTGAATTTTATACAATTAATTTCATACGGTTAACAATAAGAACACAAAATTTCGTAATTATGATTTAAACTTTGTATAATTTAATATAATAAACAATAACCATTATTTAAAATAATGTTTTTTTTAGGAAAAACGGACAACGGATAACCCGCCACAAATCATCACGATATTGTAAATTTTTTAAAAAAAAAAAGCTTAGCCTAATTAATTTATTAAGAGTAAATATAAATTACTCTTTAAAAAGTAAATAATTGAAAGTAAATAATTGAAAGTAAATAAGACGAATAAGGTATATAACGGATAAAATCATAAATTTCATAATGAAAAAGAAAATAAAGGAATTTTTTTGCTTTGAAATATTTTTTATAAAAAAAATAAGAAAATTTTACAAAGTTTAAAATGTTGAAACATTCTAAATTTTATCAATTGCTAAACTCTAATATTAATAATAATAAATAATAATAATGCTTGATGTATGGATAGACGTATGAATATTGTGCATGCATAATATAAAAAGTTAAAAAGTTAATACCAATCGTAAAAATACATTATTATATTGAAAAAATTCTTTGTTATTTTTTTTTTTTTTTCTAGAAAGGAGCGAACGAAAAGGACGAATAAAAATGACGAACGAAAAGAACGAACGAAAAGACGAACATAACGAAAGAACGAAAAGAAAGAAAAGAACGAAGAAAGAAAAGAACGAAAGAACGAAAAGAAAGAAATGAGCTAAGTTATGATAGAATTTCTTTTTGTATTCCAAAAATTTATTATTCCAAGTTATTCCAAGAAATTATTCTAAATTTTATTTCATTCTAAGAAGAATTTATTTCATTGTTTTAGAATAACACTTTCAATTTGATGATTATGGTAATAATGAAAGTAACAATAAAAAAGATAATCAAAATTGACCTGATTGTTTGAATTAGCCCCGTTATTTCCAAAAGTAACTTTCAAAAGCAATTATGCAAATGGTTTACTTCGCATAATTAATGCAATACTGCGGTATTTACGCCTTTTACTTAATTTATACGAATTTTTATTGGACGAAGAATTTTGTTCATTAGAAGTTGGTTAATTATTTGAAAATCTTTACTGAAATAATAACTACCAAAAAAATAATAATGGTTATTGTTTCTCTTTTGATAGTTATCTAATTTTCTTTATCTGTCGCTCGTAAACAGAAAATTGAAAAAAAAAAAAAATTTTTTTTTTTTCTTATATAAAGCCAACGTATTCTGATTTTTCAAAATACGTATGTAATATTAGATATATTTTTATATATTTATATATTTTGTTTTACTTTTGCATTTTTTTTTTCTAATTTAAATATTAAAAAATGATGCCAAATCAAATAATAGAATTAGAAGAACATCAAGAGACATTTAGAATACCAAAAGGAAAATCAGGTTATATATTTGGACCAGATTCTTCGAATTTAAATCGAATAAAGTAAGTAATTTATTAACGTTTATTAAATTATAATAATATTGTTTAATAATTTTATGTTTCGCTTTTTTTTTGTAAGGGAAACTTCAGGAGCAAATATTATAATTACCGGTAAAAGAAATCAATCATGCCAAGCAATAATTACTGGTGACAAAGAAAAATGTAAAAAAGCCATTGATTTATTACGAGAATCATTAGGTCGTTCGAATTCTTATTCACCAATCATAGGATTCACTTTATTGGATATTATTCCAAAATTATTATTACCTAAGTTATCATTTAAGAAAGTTCCTAGTGAAGATGGTTGTAAAAGTAATGTCTTTCCCAATAATATAACTCATTGTAAATATACTCTTGAAATATATCCTACCCCAAATTATTCATCATTTTTATCATTACGACGTTCTTCTCCTACTTCCCATAAATATAATAATAATAATGATGATAATTTATCATTTAATAATCTATCAGGAAAAATTTATAGTTTTAATACTATATTACAATTAGAAGATTGTTTGGCTAAAATTGCTGACCAAATTAGTAATAAAATTTTTTCTCATCCAACTCGGAATCGTTACGCTAATTTTCATCATCAACAACAAAAAATTATAATGGGCAATTCTGATAATGAATTTCGTTTAAAAATTAATTTTGGTAGAGAATTATTTACAAAAATTAGTAAAACTAATTTAAATTTATCAGAATGGAATAATTTAAAAAGGGGTTATAATGGCATTACTACCGCTTTTCGTCATGATGATAGTTTTTTTGATGAGAAGAAAATTCAAAAATTAAAAAATATTTTCGGTTTTAAAGAAATTAACAATTTTGAAAATAAAGTTGATGATAGAGAAGAGTGTTTTATTACTGTATTATATAAAGAAAAGGAAAAGAAAAATAAATTTAAATTACAATGGAACGCAAATGAAGGTAAAATTTTTGACGAATCATTTTTTTTTTTAAAAAAAAAAAATTTTTTTTTTTTTTAAAGGATATACTTAATTTTTTTTATAGAACGTTGGAAGATAATAAAGTCAACGAAAAATATAAGTCGTCAAGCCATAATAGACATTGTATCCGGTAGAAGTAAATCACCAGATTTACGTTTCTTATTAAAATCACAAAAACGTTCATCTCCTATTAGCGAAAAATATCATAATACAATTTGTAATATACAAAAATCTGAAAAATTTCTTGAAAGATTGGATAATGATAGCGATAAAATGTATTTCAGGCAAGAAGATTTCAATGGAAAATTTAAATGTACAAGCGTTAGACAATCTATCATCAAAAAACAATTAACGTAAGTAATTTTCGATAAAGATCAGAAATTTCAAAGTTCAATAAACCATTTATTGAAATTATTCCCCGATTAATTCTCTCTCTTTCAACTTATTTAGTAATGATAAATATCAAATGAATTTCATTTCCACTTTACAAGATGAAGATGGCAGAATAACTTTGGAAGATACCGTTAATTTGATCAATCTTTCTTGGATTTCATCTCCTTCTCCCAACGGTTGTGAATCAATCACGACTATGGATCCTAAAAATCCAAAATTCAACGAATCAATTATTGATACAATTGATTATGCAAGGAAAATTTCTAAGACAATTGGTGATTAATAAAAGAATGCATCATGCGCCGCAGCACGTTGTGGCATTTTTTTTTATTATATGATTATTTTGTACATAATTAATTAAGTAAATTATATTTGTTATTTGTTTTATCTGAGTGAATTATCTTTTTTATGATTTATTATATTAAATGTAGAAAAGTTTTTCATCATATATATAGATTTTTTTTATTTTCGGCTTAATTTTGATATTAAATTATTTTAAGAAATAATAAAATCTGGTTATCTGGCGAATTTGGCCATAAGTTGTAATACTAACAACTGTGCATTTAACGACATTTCATGCCCTATGAGGCTATGACCCATTAAAATTGACTAGTGACTAATCAAAAAAAGAAATATTCATTCGTTTTCATTTGTTATGGGATGATATAAAAGGAAATAGAGTAGTATGACAAAATGTATGAGCCGATCAATTTTACGACTTTTTCTTTGTATATATGTTGTCATACTATATATGTCACTATCGGGAACAGCCCAATGGATGCGGGATTTTTGGCAGTCCCGATTAACCTGATCACGATCAAGTATAAAAGGGGTCTCTAAAAAAATAAAAAAAATTAATAACTCTGTTGTTTTATAATATTAACAATATTAATGATGTATAAATATATAAATATTTACGAAAAGTATATTGGAATATTTAGTAAAGGGAATTATTATCCAATAAAAGAGATGGATAATAATCAACGTGGGATTTCCTTCATAGGAAGCATTGCACTTTTGGTTTCTGCCATGACAGGTCCTGGACTCGTAACAAGTATGTTTGACCAATTCTTTTTTCTTTGTTCTTCTTTATTTGAATTAGAATTACTATTTTTACTAAAAAGAAAAAGTAATCATATCTGTGAATGTTAAATCATTTCTTCTAAAATCGACTTATGATGCATCATTGCATAAATAGTTCCCTTACTTTTTCAAATGTCGGGTTGGTTGATTCCTACCATAATGTTCATTATTGCTATGTCACTGAGTGCTATCTCTTCTTTACTTTTATGTGAAGCATTAACGACGATTCGAGGAAATGAATATTTTCAGGTACGAAAAAAAAAAATCTAATATATATTTTTTCGATGTATTTATATGATTGGTATTAAATTAATTATTAAATCTTTTTCGCGTATGTAAACTAACCTTTTTTCCTTTTTTTTTTAGCGTAAAATTGAATTTACGCATTTAACAAATTTTTTGATCCCACAAAAAAAAACACGAATAATAATACAAATAATTTTATATTTATCTATAGAATCAGTCATAATTGCTTCAATTGTATTATCAGCTCAATCAATGGATTTGATGCTATTGAAGTGGGCTGGTAAAACTTGTGGATTGGGTTTTCATCCAAATTTAGGATTCTTTTGTATAAATGATGCTATTGACGAGAGTAGTCCGTTTGGATCAAATTACATGATAGCATCTTTAGGATTTATGGTAATCTACTTCCTTTCGAGATGTGATTTTTATTTTTTTTAATATCATCATTTACTCACTTATATTAAATCCTAGATAACGTTGGCATTTTGTGCTCCTTTAGCATTTTTGGATTTGGTTGATAATATAGTTGTACAAATTTGTAAATATATATATATTTTTTAATTTTTTACGTCGTAATTTATTTGTTTATTTACTGTTACCATTTCATAATATTAGTTTCTTTCGGGACACTCGTTTTTATTGCGATCACATGGACCGTTACATTCATACTCACTGGACTACATAAAGAATATGTTCCGTTGGTCGGTAGCAATCAAAGTCAGGTTGTTGGTACCGTATTATTTAATTACGCATTTGTAACTACCGTTCCAAGTTGGGTCAACGATTTGGTAAGTGATGAAAAAATTTTTTTGTCTTGGAAGGGATCACATTTATTCATTAATTCATTTATTTAGCGACCAGATGTTTCTATCAGAAAAGCTACATGGTATTCAGTTATGATAACTACTTCAGCATATATATTATTAGGAATATTAGGAGGAATGACATATAAAATGGATTTAGCATCAAATATTATAGCAGAAATTGATAATTCATCTCATCGAAATCTTTTGACGGATATTGCAACATTTTTATTCCCACTTGCTGGCTTATTAACTAGTATACCAGTTTATTCCATTGTTGTACGTTATAATTTAGAAAGATCAGGTCTATGTAAAAGGGGTACGTTATATAATCATCATATTTTTTTTTTAAAAAAAAAAAAACATCGAATTATTTATTAATTCGTTTATTTTCTTATTTTATTTATTTTATTTTTGTATTTTTTTAATAATTAATAATAATATTATTATTATTTTAGGAATGTCAATTTTATTATCAACGTTTTTACCATGGATAATAGTTTTACCATTTCAATCAGGATTTTGGTTAAATATATTTACAAATTGGACTAGTTTATTATTTACTAGCGCGAGTAATTTTATCATACCATTTTATTTATATAATTTAAGTCAAAAACAAAAAAATCAAATCTCTCCTATAGAAATTATTGAACAAAGAGAAAAAGATTTAGAAACAACTACATTAATAGTTACATCATCAGCGTCAGCAACTCCACCACCATCAGTACCACCATCATCACCTTTGCTTAATGCCGATAAAAAAAAATTACCTAATATAGATATTAATAATATAATCGAAAAAGCAACAAATATAATTAGTGGTACAAGTTCTTCAACTGATGGGGATAATTTACTTCATCCTAAGAGATCTTTACATTATCGTTATAATCGTAGTAATGAAAATATTAATGATAATTTAATAATAACAACGTCAACGACGTCAACGACACCAACGACACCAATATCACCAATATCACCAATGTTACCAATGTTACCAACATCACCACCACCTATATCACCAACAACATCATCGTCATCAATAATTAAACCTAAACCTTTTACCGCTTTTCCTGCTAATAGAAAATGTAGAAAGATGGTTGCTATGATTGCTGGAATCATCGCCATAATTTTAGTTGGTGGAATTGTTATTTATGATCTTATTAAATTAGCACTTGGTAGTAATGAATTTGATTTATCTGATAATAATTAAGGAAATTTTTTTTGCCATGACGATGTATATGTGTTCATAAAGAGAAAAGGTTGGTAAAAAATAAAAGATAATAATTATAGACGTAATAATAATTTTTTTTTTTATTTTTTTTTCTTCCTAATTTAATTGATCTAATTATTTTAATCGTTTGTTTTTTATTACAAATAAAAAAAATTAAATTTAAAAATCAAAATAAAATAGATGAACAAAAAAAAAAGTAACCTTGAATTAATTATTTTTTTTTTTTATGATTGAAATGAATATATCGGAGATGGAGAGAAAAAAGTATTAAAATATTAAAAAGAAAATTTTTAATGAAAAAATATAACACCGATTTTTTATATCAAATTATTATTTGCATTATCACTTTTTTTTCACGCATATTAATTGAATGCGCAAATGACGCGTGCAATCAACTCAGAGAATTTTTTTTTTTTTTTTGGTCTTTAAAAGTAAATTTTTCTATCCAATTAATCCGATCAATCCAATTATATTTTTCGTATCCATTCAATTAAAAATTATTATAAATCAAAAAAAAAAAAAAAAAAAAAAAAATTTTATAAAAAAATCACAAATCTTTCTTGATTGACGCAATAATTATGTTTGTTTAATTATCACATAAAGTTTCGTATAAATAATAATGGCTAATCATTCGGTTAATTAAAGATTTTACTATTTACGTATTCAGAATTTTAACATCTTATAGACAACCATTCAAAAATTTTGATAGACCAGCTTAATGTTCATGATTCTCTCATTGGAAGTCTTTGAATATTAGAATCGTCATCACAGACGAAGTAAATTGATTCTACCCTAAAAAACAATTATCACTTGTGGTTCGACTAATGAGTTTTAAAACAATCCATATGTTGAAATTTTTTGTCGTAAAAAGATATTATTACTTCAAATATCGAATATGAAAGAAAGATGATCTCGATGGTAATTCATGTTATGTTTTATATCGGATAATTTGACGGGATTTACAGAATAATATTTTCAAATTTTTTAAGAAAATGAATCTTTGATATAATCATAATTTTATCATTTCAAAAAATTAACATAATTAATTATCTAGGTAAAATTATTTTAAGCATATCTAATGATAATAAGTTCGTTTATTCAGAAATGTGCTGCTGATGGTATTTGTGACGTAATCATTCCGAAGTAACAAGTATTTATCGTTATATTTCTTTTGATAATATTTTTCATAGATTACTGAAAGTGATTATAGTATCTATTATAACACATAAAAAAACTTTTTACAGACTAAGTAAAATGAATTTACGTTTCTTACAACAGTATATCAAATTTAAATTCTCACATGAATTTTTTCTTTCTAATTGTATTACAAGTTGCATAATGTGTACACCTAAATTTTGTTTACATACTTTCCGTAATACAGCATTCTTTGTAAAACGTTTGCCATTTATTTATACAACTTTCGATAAAACAACTTTCTTTTTTATTTCAACGTTTTATTTTTCAAAATTAATAAAAAGATAATATAAGATTGCATTATGTCAGCTAATAGGCCAGAAGTAATTTGGGCAGCAATTATGAGATCAAATGAACTAATAGATATGAATATTTATGGTGACATACACAACCAATTCGAATTTCGAAAAAAAACACTTCTTGTTGATGAAACACTTACAGAAGATGAAAGAACTGAAGCAATAAGACGTATAACTATTTCTTATGATTCTGACAAAATTCTAGATAATTCAGGAACAAGAAGAATTTGTGAAAAATGTAATCAAAAATGTTTGGCTACATTGTATTGTGAATATTGTCTTCAAAATTATTTAAAAACAAAATTTTCAAATTGGACATCTGGAAATAAAGATATTGATAATTTAATACAAACATGCCAAAAGGAATCACTTGTTCCAGCGAGGATAATTGAATGGATTCCATATAATAATTTACAAAATATTAATTATTTAACGAAAGGTGGATATTCTGAAATTTATACAGCAATTTGGATTGATGGAAAATATGATGAATGGGATTCTAAAGGACAACAATTAAAAAGATTTGGAAAACACAATGTAATACTTAAAAAATTAGAAAATGTTGAAAATGCAAATCAAAGATGGTTTGAAGAGGTTTGTAATTAAAAGCGTTTTATATAATTAATGACTTTAAAATTTTTTATTAAAAAAATTGATTATTATAGGCTAAATCACATTTAACTATAAGCAATAAATGGTCAGATATTATTCAATGTTATGGTTTAACACAAGATCCATCAAATGGTAATTTTTTTCTCGTAATGCATAAAGGGGATATGGATTTAAGAAAATATTTACAACAAAATCATAACCAACTTACCTGGAAAGAAAAAGTACAAATTGCTGTGTATGTAGTACATGCAATTGAGACTATTCACATGGAAAATGCAGTTCATAGAGATTTGCATTCAGGAAATATATTATATTCAAAAGTAACCCAGAAATGGTATATTTGTGATTTTGGATTATGTGGCCCTGCAGATAAACCATTAAACAGTATATATGGAAATCTTCCTTATATAGCACCTGAGGTTATTTCTGGAAAACAAACTACAAAAGCATCTGATATTTATAGTTTTGCAATGCTTATGTGGGAAATTTCATCTGGACAACAACCATTTATTAATTATGAACATGATTATTATCTTGCAACAAATATTATTAATGGTATAAGACCAAGGATAGTATCAGGAACTCCTTTAGAATATGAAAGTTTAATGAAACAATGTTGGGATTCTGACCCATTAAAGAGACCTGATGTTTTTACACTTTTGAAAAAATTAAGAGAAATTAATTTATATTATCTAAATACAAATATTGTATCAGAAGTAAATAATAATTTAGAAATAAATAAAACAGGTAGCAGTTTTGAAATAAATTATACAAGTAGCAGACTATTTACAAGTAAAGTTCATCAATTTAAAGACTTTCCTGAACCAAGAAATGCAACAGAAGGTATTATTGTAATATTATTTATATAATTATTAGTTATTCATCATTATCATTATATATTATATTTATTTTAATACATGTATACTAATATTATGTGTTTTTATTAATAGAAGAACAAGAAGGTATGGCCGTATGGGTTAAGCAATGAATTATTTATTCAAATTTTTACTAATATTTAATATCTTCAATTTTGTAGCATTTCACAGTAAATCATCTTATAAATTTTATATTCCTGATAACAGTTAGTATTTGTAAAATATTTTGTAACAAGTATTAATTGATTCATTGATTAATTACAAATGATTATTTTTTTTAGTTGATGATTTTAATAAATCAAAATCAATTAATCGGAAAAATGATACTTTTAAAGGTAAATTTATATGGATAATTTTTCCTTGAAATAATTTAAATTTTAATATAATAACTTTTAGGTAGCGAAGACTTATCCAAAGCACTTAATGATCTACAAATAAATACAAAAGATGGCAAGTAAAACAACTAATAACAATAAATTAATTTATCTATTATAATACTTATAGGAAGTATTAATTTTATGTTTAGATACTCAAAGCAATTATAAGATAGAAACAATGCAACAGCAAGTAAAGAAATATGATGATATTGATGGTATGCAATATAACTAAACAATCTAAATTATTATTGTATAAAATTATGCTATAGGTTTAATTTCTAATTTTTTTTTTTTTTTGTTTTATAGATGAAAAGGAAATACATAACGATCCAAACCTTCATTCAGAAGAACAAGATGAATTAGAGATTCCTGATGGTAAAGTATTTTTATTTTTATTGTTTTTTAATATTTTGAATTTACTTGATTTTAGATTACTAAATTTTTTATATTCTTTATAGAAATTTGACTTTTCTTCCCATTATTTGCAAATTATTATTTTTTTTTGTATTTAATCACTAAGGTTAGAGTAGGTAAATCAACATCACCATGTATGTCTTAGTTTGTAATTTAAATAATTCTTTTTCGTATTATAACTTATTTCAGTTAGTTATAACGAATATTATATATAAATTTATCAATAAATTATAATCCAAACAATGCTTTAACATTTGTAAAATATGATAACTATAATCCGATAATAAATTTTGTAATACAACAACGTACGCACCGCGCGTAGATCCTATTAAGGATCTATTATACTATATATACAGTAAACTAAAATCAAACCAATCCAACATCATTATTTACGAGAAAATTGAAATAGTTGCACGGTAAATAACGAATCTGGTGATCATTTTTCCTTTATACATAGTAGTAGAAGATAAAAAAATTTTATTTTAAATAGAAATTTACGTTTCGCGATTTCATTAATAACTCCTTGTTCTCGCATGAGAATATATGAATTATTTTTTATGCTAGCAATAAAAAGATTCACGTTATTATGGGCATTATGAGTAATAAGATTTTGATTAAGCATACTTATTTGCAAATTGGACCAGTTTATAATTTCAGTTACTAGTACAAATGATTTTATTATATATACATTAATAATCATCATCAGCAACTACACAACATCAGTACCACCATCATCACCTATATTTAGCGCCAATAATATTCTGTATATCGATAAAAAAAAATTACCTAACGTAGATATTAATAATAATATAACTGAGAAAGCAACAATCATAATTAGTGGTCCAAGTTCTTCAACTGATTCTAATAGATTATCGTTATAATCGTTGCAATGAAAAAATTGATGATTTAATAATAACAACGCTAACGACGTGAACGATACCAACGACATCAATATCACCAATATCACCAATGTTACCAATATTACCAACATCTCCACCACCACACCATCAAAGATCACCAACATCATCATCAACAACAATTAAACCTAAACTTGTACTTCTTTTGCTGCTAATACTGGAATTATCGCCATAATTTTAGTTGATGGAATTGTTGATAATAATGAACTTGATTTATCTGATAATAATCAAGGAAATTTTTTTTGGCGTGATGAAGTATGTATATGTGTATGTGATAATTCATAAAAGAGAAAAAGGTTGGTAGAAAATAAACCATAATAATTATAGATGTAAAAATAAATTTAGTTAATTGATCCAATTATTTTAATCGTTTGTTTTTTGTTACAAAAAAAAAAAAATTAAAAAAAAAAATTAAAATAAAAATATATGAACAAAAAAATAATTAATTCAAGGTTTCTTTTTTTTTTGTTTTATGATTGAAATGAATATATAGGGAGAAGGAGAGAGAAAGAATTAAAATATTAAAAGAAATTTTTTAATGGCAACCCTGATTTAATATACTAAATTATTAATTGAATTATCACGTTTTAGTTTAAAAATTTTTTTCAATTGTAATTAAATACTGAAATACATATAAATGGAATGCGCAAATGAAGCGTGCAATCAGAAATTTTTTTTTTTTTTGTCTTTAAAAGTAAATTCTTTCTATCCAATTAATCCGATTAATCCGAATATATTCCTCGTATCCATTCAATTAAAAATTATTATGAATCCAAAAAAAATTGAGAAAATCATAAACCTTTCTTGGTTGAGATGCAATAATTATTTTTCTGTTTAATTATCACATTAAGTTTCGTATAAACAATAATGGATAATCATTCAGTTAACTGTTAATAAAAGATTACACTACACGTGAATTTTAACATCTTACAAATAGAATCAACCATTTAGACTATGTAAAATGGTATCCGGACTTTTCACCGAAGTCCTTTCATCGAAACCCATTTCGCCGAAATGTCATTTCCCCGAGTGCGTGGAATTTCACCGAAGTCATTTCACCGGAACATTTCGCCGAAAATATGGAAATTTTTAATTTTCTTTTTTTTTGAGAAGACAACGAATTATTTAATACATTATATTAAGTCACGTTTGTTTAAAAAAAGAACAAAATCATCACAAAATGAAATGATATATTTTAAAGAGAATTTGTACTTTGAGCATGAATTTGTTAATGATCAAGGAAATATGTTAATCACTAACATTTTCGACGAAATGCCTTCGACGAAGTGGACGAATCGGAAAAAGGATTTGTCAAAATGTCCATTCAATGAAATGCACATTCGGAGAAATGTCCTTTCGGCAAAACTTTCCTTCGGCGAAATGGCTTCAACGAAATGGTTTTCGGCGAAATAAACTTCGGGGAACGTACCGAAACCATGTAAAATGAATAATACGGTGGTATGTCAAATTTTCTTTCTATTGTATTGCAAGCTGCATAGTAATGTGTACACGTGTACACCTAAATTTTGTCAACATACTTTCATAATACAGTGTTCTTCGTGAAACATTTGCCATTTATTTGTACAACTTTCGATAAACAACTTTCTTTTATTTCAACGATTTTATTTTTCAAAATTAATAAAAGATAATATAGGAATCGCATTAGTTAGTATGTCAGCTAATAGGAAAGAAGTAATTTATACAGCAATTATGAGAGCGAATGAATTAATAGATATGGATATTTACAATGACATACACAAACATTTCGAATTTCGAAAACGAACGCTTCTTGTTGATAAAACTCTTACTGAAGATGAAAAAACTGAAGCAATAAGGCTTATAACTATTTCTTATGATGGTGAAAAATCTCTCTTTAAGTCAGGAACAAGAAGAATTTGCGAAAATTGTAACCGAATATGTTTGGCCACATTACATTGTGAATATTGTCTTCAAGATTATTTAAAAGCAAAATTTTCAAATTGGACATCTGGAAATAAAGATATTGATAATTTAATACAAACATGCCAAAAGGAATCACTTGTTCCAGCGAGGATAATTGAATGGATTCCATATAATAATTTACAAAATATTAATTATTTAACGAAAGGTGGATATTCTGAAATTTATACAGCAAGTTGGATTGATGGAAGATATGAAGAATGGGATTCTAAAGAACAACAATTAAAAAGATCGGGAAAGCACAATGTAATACTTAAAAAATTAGGAAATGTTGAAAATGCAAATCAAACTTGGTTTGAAGAGGTTTGTAATTAAAAGCGTTTTAAAGATTAAAGCTTTTGAAGATTTTATTAAAAAAAATTTTATTATTATAGGTTAAATCACATTTAACTATAAGCAATAAATGGCCAGATATTATTCGATGTTTTGGTTTAACACAAGATCCATCAAAGGGTAATCTTTTCCTCGTAATGCTTGAAGGGGATATAGATTTAAGAAAATATTTACAACAAAATCATAACCAACTTACTTGGAGAGAAAAAGTACAAATTGCTATGTATATAGCTACTGCAATTTATACTATTCATAGGGAATATGCAGTTCATAGAGATATGCATTCAGGAAATATATTGTATTCAAAAATAAACAAGAGATGGTTAACTAGTGATCTTGGATTCTGTGGCCCTGCAGATAAACCATTAAACAGTATATATGGAAACCTTCCTTATATAGCACCTGAGGTTATTTCTGGAAAACAAACTACAAAAGCATCTGATATTTATAGTATTGCAATGCTTATGTGGGAAATTTCATCTGGACAACCACCATTTATTAATTATGAACATGATTATTATCTTGCAACAAATATCATTAATGGTATAAGACCAAGTATAGTGTCAGGAACTCCTTTAGAATATGAAAAGTTAATGAAACAATGTTGGGATGCTGATCCATTAAAAAGACCCGGTGCTCATATTTTATGGAAAAAATTAAGAGAAATTAATTTATTTTATATAAATAAATCAAATAAATCAACCCAATCAGAAATAAATAAAAATTTTGAAATAAATAGAATAAGTAGCTTTGAAACAAATTCTACAAGTAGCAGATCGTTTACAAGTAAAGTTCATCAATTTGAAAGTTTTCCTGAGCCAAGAAATGCAACAGAAGGTATTAAACATATTTATATAATTATTAGTTATTCAATATTTTTATTTAATTTAATATAATGTATTAATATTGATTATATTATATTTTTTTTTATTAATAGAAGAACAAGAAGGTATTGGTAAACAATAATTTATTTTACTATTGATGGTTTTACTAATATTCAATATCTTTAATTTTGTAGCATTTCATAGTAAATCATATGATAATTTTTATATTCCTGATAACAGTAAGTACTGTATTTTACTAAAATATTTATAACAAATATTAATTAAATGTTATGGTTAATTGATTTTTTCTTTTACTAGTTGATGGTTTTAATAAATCAATTAATCAGAAAAATGATACTTTTAAAGGTATAAATTTTATATAAATTTATTATTTTTTTTGAAATAACTAAATTAATAAATAATATTAATATAACTTTTAGACTTATCCAAAGCACAAATTAATACAAAAGATGGCAAGTAAAATAACTAGTAACAATAAGTTAATTTAAGTATTTTAATACTTATAAGAAATATTAATTTTATGTTAGATACTCAAGGCAATTATAAGATGGAAACAATGCAACAGCAAGTAAAGAAATATGATGATATTGTTGGTATGTAATTAAACTATTATTGTATAAAATTATGCTTTAGTTTTAATTTCTATTTTTTTTTTGACTTATAGGTGAAAAGGAAATACATAATGATCCAAACCTTCATTCAGAAGAACAAGATGAATTAGAGATTCCTGATGGTAAAGTATTTTTATTTTATTGTTTTTTAATATTTTGAAATTTATTTGATTTTAGATTACTAAATTTTTTATATTCTTTATACATAGAAATTTGAATTTTTTCCCATTACTTGCAATTTTTTTTTTTTTTTTTTGAATTATTTAAACACTAAGGTTAGAGTAGTAGGTAAATCAACATTATCATGTATGACTTAGTTTGTAATTTAAATAATTCTCTTTTTGTTCTATACTTATTTCAGTTAGTTACAACGAATATTATATATAAATTTATCAATAAATTATATAATTAAATAAACTCATACAATGCATTAACGTTTATAAAATATGTTGACTATAATATCGATAACGGGTAATAAATGTTGTAATACAACAATACAAACGTACGCATACACAACTCACACACGTAGATCCTATTACCTGTTCACTACTATTATACTATATATAAAATCAAACATCATTACACGGTAAATAAATTATACAGTAAAGATAATATTCTTACCAATTATCAACTTTAGAATAATAACGAATCTGATGAAAGCCAAAAAAAAATTTACTATTGGCTGTACGCATTTTTTTCAGGGCCGGAATTATAATAGTGTCAGTCAGATATATACTATTAAACAGAAAATAAAATTCTGGCCAACATTATCGAAAATTGTCCAAAAAAGGTAAGATTAAGTTGATTATTTTGCCTATTCTACGCTACCACCTATTTCAGTATTTTTCGGGGTCTTAATATGAGTAATATTTAAATAAAGAGTTTGTGCGTAAATAAAAGAAATCCTACATGCATAATTTTATTTTCCCTTTATACTATACATAGTAGAAGATAAAAAATTTTTATTTTAAATAGAAAATTTATGTTTCGCGATTTTATTAATATCTCCTTGAGAATATATGAAGTATTTTTTTATACTAGCAATAAAAAGATTCACGTCATTATGGGTATAAGATTTTGATTAAAAATACTTTATTTGCAATTGGATCAATTTATTATTAACTAGTACAAGTAATTTTATTATATTATTTATTTAAGCTAGAAAAATTACTGAACAACGAAAAAAGATTTTAGAAACAAGTACATTAACATTCATCAGCAACTGCCAGCAATTACCAGTACCACCATCATCACCTATTTAACGCTAATAATATTTATAAAAAAAAAAAATATTATACAACGTAAATATAAAAAATATAATTGAAAAACAACAAATACCAGTTGTTCATCCTAATAAATCATTACATTATCGTTGTAATCGTATAAATGAAACAAAATTGCAACATCACCACAGTATCACCACCATAAACATCATCACATCACCAATATCCAACATCACCAACAACGATATCATCGTCATCAATGAAACCTAAACTTTTCTTGTTAATAGAAAGTGTAGAATAATGTTTGCTATGATTGCTGGAATTACCGCCATAATTTTATTTGGTGGAATTGTTATTTATGATCTTATTAAATTAGCACTTGGTAGTAATAAATTTGATTTATCTGATAATAATTAAGAAAAGTTTTTTTGGCATGACGATGTATATGTGTTCATAAAAGAGAAAAGTGGGTAGAAAAATAAAAAGATAATAATTATAGATGTAAAATGCTTATTTTTTCTTTTTTTTTCTTCCTAGTGATTTAATTGATCTAATTATTTTAATCGTTGGTTTTTATTACAAAAAAAATCAAAATTAAAAATTAAAATAAAATAGATGAACAAAAAAGAAACCTTAAAAGTTCGATCCTAGTTTGAACCCAGTTCGATTAAATTAAATATATTTTTTTGTTTTTATGATTGAAATGAATATATTGAGGAGGGAGAGAATTGAATGCGCAAATGACGCGTGCAATCAACTTATATAGAGAAATATATATATATTTTTTTGTCTTTAAAAGTAAATTTTTCTATCCAATTAATCCGATCAATCCAAATATATTTCACCGAAATGCTATTTTACCAACATGTAAAATTACCCGACTTGCTATTTCACTAAAAATTTATTAGCTGCGCTTCGTTCCTTACTGCGCCTTAATTTCAAATTGTTTCAAGTGCGTAAAGAAGTTCAACAAACTGATTACAAAACGCATTAAATAATGCAAGATTATATAGTATCACCAATCTAATTATTCATTTATTCCTTTGTAACCTTTTCTCTCTATTTTTTTTCCAAATAGAACGGTTAGAATCTAGAAATAAAAAAATTTATATCATTGAAAATATTCCTTACTTTCTTATTAATATTGTTAATGAATCAAAGGCAAAATTTCATGATCGTCAATACTCTGTCAATCATGTAAGGAAAAATGGCAAAATAGGGATTCGTTAAAATTGTTTCGGAAAAATGTGATGTCGGTGAAATGGCAAGTAGGCAAAATGACGTCGGTAAATTTTATGCAGGCGTCGGTAAAATAGGTGAATACGGAAATAAAGTGATTTATTATATCAAGCTTAATAATTATTACATTATAAATATGTTCAAGAAAATAGTATGGTAATACTTTTATAAATTAGCGAGTTTTATAATATAAATACGTTTATTAAATATCATCTGAAGATAATTCTGTGCTTGTCTGATTGAAATCATAAATATTATAAAACTTTAGAAATAATAATTTGCAATTTAATATAAATACATACAGTAATTCAATTACCCTAAAATATGTTGTAGGCAAACTTTGAGCTTTGATAATTAAATCTAGTCATGTACTGTACGTAACCAATTAATTAAAGATTTTTATATATAATTCCTGTGTATTAGTGCTGAATTCTTGAATATCATTAATATAGGGATTGGTTGGTAAGCGTGTTGCTTGTAATTGACTCTTTGAGATTGTGAAGTTTATTTTTGAATTATGTCTTTTTGTTGATTATATTGATTTGTTGATATGAAAGTGATTCTTGATTCTAATTACTCGGTTGAGGAAGAATGTAAACCTGTTTGTATCATTTGATATTATAATAGAATTATATGATAACCTATTGCTGCTTCTTGTTCCTCAGCTATATTAACAATATTTCTAAGTACTCCACTTTCTATATTAGGATCATAGCCACTAATCTTCCACTTATTCCATTAGAAATAAATATAAATATTAAACTAATTCCAATGATATGAAAGACGTATTAGTAGATGAAGGAGGGAATTAATATCTAAAATAAAAAATATCATTTGGATTAAATTAGTGGGCATTACCAAAATAATTATGAAAAAATAAAATTAGTCAATAAAGAATAGAAATCGGAAATATTAGAAAACATAATAAAATTATTAAAAAGAAATCGATTTTGTAAAAAATTAAATACAAAAATAGAAAAAACTCAACAAGAAATGGATAAAATAGTAGGTACGCTTACAAATTTACAAATAGAACAAAGAATTCAAGACAAAAATATATGAAGCAGGAAAATGCCTAGTAATATACTAGAAAACAAAGGAAAAAGATAACTCTTGATGTAATAGCAATAAATAAAGAAGATCGATTAGCGAATAGATAAAGAATCAAGAATTTGGTGGCGGAACATTACGAAAAATGGATTATTTAATATAAAGCAACTACCATAAATATAGAATACATTTTAATTAAATATTAAAAAAATTTTATAATACAAATTAAAATTATAAATATAAAATTTATTTAATGTGCGGAATGTGCGCCTCCGCACATGACCTTAGAATTCTTCCACAAATTGTAGAATTTGAATGTTTGGTTTTATTAATAGTAGCGCACATTAATTCATTATTTAATTTATCCGGTTATATGGTGCGCGCATAACTTATAAAAATCCATACACAATCAATTTTTGACCACTTATGTCATCATCCATTTTAGGATAAAACATAATTTTGGCCAGAATTATATTAACTACAAATGTCCAAAAATGGAAAATGTATAACATCACCATCGAGGAAATGATGTCATTTCTGCCATCCCTTTTAAATAATGGATTTTTTATAATATGTCACAAGTTTGTTTAACTCGGTAAAGATTTACCGAGTGACCTTCAAGAAAGCCGACGTTTAAAATTCAATAGTAAATGATGGAAGAAAGAAATTTGCGTAAAGGGAGGGCCAGAAATTACGTCATTAAGGTTTTAAGGTTTTGAGATCCCCTGTCATTATCTATTTTAAGAAATCAAAAATTATAATGTAATTTTGGCCAGAATAAATATGCTATTAATTACTGAAAATGGAAGGTCAGGCCTTACCTCCTCAAGAAATTACGTAATTTCTGTACCTAAGCAAAAAGGTCCTAGATTTTATTATTTTTTTGGGGGGGGGAAATAACGATTTTAACCTTACTTAATTTATAATTTTATATAAACAATAACATAATCGAACAAGTGTAGTATATAGAAAATTCTTGAGAAAAAAAATTAAAAATGATGAACAATTATATATATGGATAAATTTTGTACACAAATTACGGCATATGGGAAATAAAAAAAAATTTATTAATGCGCACAAATATTTATATATTTTTGTACACAAAGATACAATTATACAAAGTAAATTTTATATATATAGAAAACCTGATTGATAAAGCAGGATTGAGAAAATAACATTGATTAATAATACAAGAAATGATCCACTTACTCTAATCCACTCCAACCCACTTACCCTAACTTAACTCTAACCTCATTTATCAAGACAATTTTATAGTCCATTTAACTCTATAAATTTATTAAATAGTATTAAACTTTAAACATCGATTAATATTACAAGAAATGACGTAAAATTTTTAATATACATATATTATATATATAAGATCAAAATCTTGAAAAACGACAACCACTTAACCACTAAAACAATTCTTTTTAATAATGTCACAAAAACCTTTAATCGTCGTATCCGGTGCTACTGGTAAATACTCTAAATGTATCA
>JADRCO010000756.1:0-26918 GCA_021464525.1 Rhizophagus sp. LPA8_4_AMF
AATATCATTTTGATGTCATTTCAATATTAAAATTAAAACAACATCAAAATGATAATGAAATAATATCAAAATGATATCAAAACAGTATTGAAACAGCATATTTAAGTTAAACTTAACTATGTCGATTCTATGTTAATTGAAAACTATAAGTTTCTGTAAAGTATTTCCAAATCAGGTGGAATCTCTGAACTTTTCCTGGATGTGCTTTTGAACAAGATCAAAACAAGTTTGAATGCGCCTGATCACGTGCCTTCTTCAGACCTATTTTTAGAACGTGACATAACAAACAACTCTCATTCACTGAATCTTTTGATAGACATAGAGAACACCATATTGGACACCTTTAATATGCAACATTGGATTTTGATTTGGCGTCTCATTTTTGGTTTCTTCTACATGGCTAGAGAAATTAGGGATATAGATAAACCTTTTTATCTGGATGTGGTGCACTTGGAGTTCTTTTTAGTTCTTTTTAAATTTTTATAGATTTTTCTTTTATCTTTCCTTTTTCTTTTCTTTCTTTGTTTTTCTTTTACAAATTTTAATATAGAATTTTCTTGGGAAGATTCTTTATATTTGGTTATTGGATTACATAAGAAGGTGTAGAGCTTACGATATTTTCTTTTGGTTGGAGTCTGATCTACAATAACCTACCAAATCAACATACACAAATTTATTAGATTTTCTGTATATGACAGTGAAAGAATTAACCACTTTATCACTTGACTGGCTAAAGGATTCTTTGCTTTTAATTTCGTTAGCCATGTTAGAAAGAATTCCTACTTTGGCAGTCTTGCACAGGCGACAAGGTGGTTATGTGAACTAGCAGTATACCTTTTCTTTTTGGAGGGTCAGTGGGGGTTAAAACAAAAATCACATCGTAGCAGTCCTTGGACATCACGTTCTTTTGACTATAGGGCAGTTTGCTAAAATGAGGTATTATTGACACATTTCTACCTATATAGAAGCAAGTTCCACCGACAGTGCACACAGGGGGTTCAATAGAATGATGGGTGGTATTGAATTTATTAATATTAGATAGCTTTAAACTACATGTATTTTAAACATTAACTCTAATAAAATTTAACATGTGCTGCAGAAAAAAAAAATATTATTTATTGCATCTTGATAGTTAATATATTAACAAATTCTTGATATTAATAATATAATTTTAGGTATTTATAATATTCTAAAAAGTCAAAAACTCTTTCTTATAGATCTCTGTGTAATTTTTTCATTGGAAAGAAATAAAGAAACTACAATAGTTTAACAATTACACGATAGTTTAAACAATATTTTAAATAGTAAAATATTATTATTTCTATTAAATATATATTTTTACAAAAAAGAACAAAGAAAAATAACTCAGTATTAAGCAAGTTACATATACACTCTTTATTTTGGCTTCATTAGAACTTATTATAATAGGAAAAAGTCAACTAAAAATACAGTATACTTACTTCCAACCATAAAGGAAGTTAGCATACACTGTGCTAACATCTTATATTCACAATATAAAGGAAATAGTCATGTTCTTTTGGATATAGCTTTGCTGGAAAAGAACAACATTGCTTATTATTTTAAACAATAAGAGTTTTATAGATAAATATAACTCTGTATATACAGTCTCTTCAGATAGACATATAGCTAACGTTAAGTATAAGATTCAAAATATTTAACAAGTATTTTTTGTGTGTTACCTATAAAAAAATATTAGAAACTATTATTTTAGTCATATTCAAATTCTACTGTTAGACAAATTTATGTCAATTAATGATTAACTAAAGAAAAAGAATAGTAATAATTGAGAAATTAAAACTTAAATTAGTTTTAATTATAAACATTCTACATGGTACTTTAATTTTCATAATCCTAGTTCGTTCATATAAATTGCATTAGCATCTTCACCTACAGGAGTTGGATTTCAAAGTCTACTTGTTTAGTAGCAGTATCTTCCGCAGTTGAGGTTGTAAATTTGTCTTGCGATCCCTTAAAGAGTTCTGGAGAAAGAAAAGTTTGATAACTTTGTTACACTTCTTATTCAGACAAATCACCTCTCCATTCACTAGATGCTTTTTGAGACACTTCTGGTGATAGATGTGTCCACACAAAGCTAAGGAAAATTCTTTAAATGGTAGGAATTCCCAAAGTAAATAAAGGCCTTCTCCACATAACGAACATGAATATACTTCCAGAAAAACAGTATTCTTAGGAAGAAAATTTGTCCCTTTGAGAATATTAATTGCAAAGGCTTCAATAGAAGTTGTATACATACTGCCTTACGTATATAGCTGAAGAGTCTTGAGCAAAAAAAGATACTGACATATTTTTACAATTCCCAGAACTTCACTAGTAATGATGCACTGCATTTCATTATTTTGCTAATCCCCTTGCAAATCAAAAAAAATGACTTCAGGATTAGCATCACTTCCCTGAATAATCATGAGAAAAAGGGCACGAAATATTGATTGAATGAAAAAATATTCATACCCGAATATTGTTTTGTTAGTATGATAGTAGCATGAACTGGAAACATGACACGCAAAAATTAAATCCAAATCGAGTTAAAAAAAAAATAATGGAATATATATGCGATTTGCACGTCACATAGCCCCTATTTCTTCAGCAAGAATTTTCCCGATATCGTACTGAGTGAAGTTTTTGCTAAATCACAATAAAATGTATCACATTTTATATATGAAAATAAATGTATCTTTAAGCAATTACCCATCCACGTGAAAAATAGCATATTGAACATTAATTCTTTATTATGCGATTTATATGCAAAGATGCTTACTACTTTAGCAATAATTATGATTAGCAATACACCCAAAACAAAGATACATATTATTTAATCTAAAATTAATCTATAATTGATTAGCTATAATATAAATATCAAAACATTTTTCAATATCTTTAAGTAAGTCGTCATAATTTAAATCCTCTGCATCTGAACTGATTTCGTCCTACCATTCAGATTTTCCATTAGAGGTCCAAAAATCTAATATATCTTGCGCTCGTTTCTTGAAGTTTTCTGGAATCCTATCGAAAGAGATCCTTTCAATCGATGATGGTTGATAAAGCATCAGGTAAAGTGACCGGATTAGACATATCAAATCAATCATTGGTCCATAATTAATTTGTTGTTCGTTAATCAATGATTGAAGGACATTATCAGGCATACACTCGAGAGCTCCTGCAAATGGCGAATTTTTACCTTGTGTTTTACTATACCCCCAGTCAATAATTAATATGTTACCATCATCATCACGAAGGAAGTTATACTTTCAAAGGTCCATATGTACGAGATTGAAATTTGAGTGTACTTCCTTGAGAGTTCCAAGGATGTTTTCAATATCTTTCATTTGTAGATTATTGATTTTAGTGCATAGAGGAGTTATAACAAGTGTATCCTTGTTGCTCAAAAAGAGCCTCGGAATATAAGGCGAATTCAGACTTGATAGTGAAGTCAATACATTCTTTTCTTTGGTAAAGCAAGGCAAGTATTATGCGTTTTTTGCTTTTTTTACGACTACAGAACTTTCACTATTCTCAAGGGTTCTTTCGTATACAATGCTGGTTCTACCTGTACTGATAGATCGAACCAACGTAACAGTAGTTTCTGTATTTCCATCCATAAAATTTATTGAAGGCTCGATCCATTCCAACTTGTCCGGAGAATTCTGCATGATTGTCACCAAATATTTCCATCCATTTGGAGGTTTAGAAGTGTTATATCTTAATGATTCAGATGCCGTGTATCTATACGAAAATTGATTGTTGTCTTCTCTAGTTATTATATAGGTTCGTATGATAATACAATCCGTTAATACTGCATACACATATTGTCGTCGTGGTTGAAGCTGGAGCACTTTTTCGCCAAATGCTACTGCGTGTCCTATATCAGCATTTTTAAATTATTATCAGTTCACTTTCTTATTTTACTGACAGCTACAACATTCAATAGATCTAGAGGTCTTCCTTTTTGGATGAATACAAAATCTGGTTTTCAAGTACTAAGCAATGGTGTGGAATGTGTATCTCCAACATAAAGTTTTATTTCTGGTAATGATTTTATTGCCGTACATTCATCCATGAAGTATTCTTGTATTTCGTCCTCACTTGTGGGAGTGCTTGTGGCTAATAAAAGATTGGGCGGTTCCATAAACTTTCCATGTGTAATTCGTCTACGAATTTAGGTCAGTGGAAGTGGGAAATCCATTTCTGTACCATGAGTCATTACCCGTTGGCCTTTCTCAGTTTTTGTATCAATACCTGAAGACAAAGAAAATATAATTAAACGGCATTTGCAAAGCATTGTTGATGGACCAGAAAAACAACATACCCGGTGAATTGAGCCACGCTTCTGCAAATAACGTACTTTTTTCACTTCTCGTCTAAGTTCTCCTACTTCTTCTTTGACGACTTTCTCAATATGTCTTTTCAAAGATTCTGTAAGATAGAATAATGAGATATTAGTGAAACAAATAAAAAAATACAGTATATTTGATATTATTGTGATAGAAAATAACTCAAATCGCATTATTACGACTCACTTACCAGAACTGGGTTGCTCTACGATAATGTAAATGGGTTTGACGATAAGAAGCAGGAAAGAAAAGCACGAAAATAAGTAAGTATTCGGTATTATTGGTGAATACAAACACATTTTCTATTTTGTGACATACCAATAGTCAACAAATTTCTCAAGTATGTAAGCTTAACTTTATCATTTTTGCTCTTAGTAAGCGCTTTTTCTACACTAGATAATTTTTTAGCATTGTTGAAATACGTGAATAAATCAGCTACTTCTTTTTCAGTGAGTTTTTCATCATCCTCGATGTCGGAAAGGCGATTAACCTCGTCATAGATATCAAAAGTAATCATACTGTTTTTTTTTGTGTAAAAAAAGTTTCACAGGTTTTTTGAAAAAAGAAGTGATTTGTAACCATACAGTATGAGAGTAGCATGAATGGATGAACTGGGAAAAATAGTTTTTAGAGGCACTGATGACTGATATATATTAGAAATCAATTGTCGCACAGATTGATCTGTTAATTAGTTACGCAACTGAGATATTTGTCACACAATATTACAAAAATCATGTTTTACAATACTTCATAAAAAAAAAGTGCTAAACTTTGAGATCGTGACGCACATCACAGCTTTGGGATTTACATATCAGGTGATAAGCAAGAAGAATATTCACAGTACTTAATAATTAATTCTGGATCAGGTTTGGCTTCGTAAGTGATATGCTTAAAATCAAGGCTTGAGGTTTGGTCACATGCTTGTCATAGCTTTTGGTACCATGGTTCATGTCCAGTTTCTTTTTTATATTTTTTGTATATATTGGAACGAATCTTATTTGTCAAAATACTTGGTAAATCAGTTAATTTTGCATACCAATCCAAATATTCAGGGATTAATATTTTATAGGACTTGGTCTGAATATCAAAACTTTTGGATACTAGACAAACAAACTCCTTAATTTTTTGTACCCTTTTAGGAATAACAATTTTCAGGTTTTTTGTCATACCATCCTTCAAGAAGGGAAATTCCATTATCTTGACATATGCATCATTTTTGCCAATCACGATTAAAGATATCTTCAAGTTTTTTAACATCCTTATACCAGCTAGTGTTATAAAGCCGATGCTAAGCCCCCTGCACTTCCAATGCGATTTGATATTTTTGAAAAAAGGCATCAAGCTCTAATTCTTGCATGAAAGATGGTCAATATTCAACTACAGGTTCTTCGTTAAAACTTCCTTAGCTATCTGGATGCATCTAGTCTGAAATTTGCAGTTTTTCTTAGATTCTCTTTTTGTCCAAGCCTGTTCTAGTTTTATAATTCTTTTCCAAGAGTTCAGCATGTTCCTGCCTCGCCTGCGTGTTTGTAACCTCAAGCTCTTCGATTCTCTGTCTCATCATTTTAAGCTCGAATGGATTAGCTTCACTAACTGATATGGTTGATAATAATTTTATATACGAAGGAATTATTCAATATTATGTGGCAAATGTAAAGGCTTGCTTTATTAATACAAAGATAAAAAATAAATACAATGATCAGGATTTTGCCCGAAATACATGATAGTTTTTTTTCTATGTTAATGTCTATACATACGATTCGAACAAGACAAGACTATCTTATTTATCTTCTGTTTTTACCCGCTCCTTCAAAAGAAGATTTGAATGAGACGCGTAAAGATCTTCAAAATATTCTTAAAGAATATTCACTTGATGATATTTTCAATATTGATAAAACTGGACTTTATTGGAAGATAGAGCCAAATTGAACTTTATCAACTGGTCCAAGTAAATTAAATATTAATTAGTATAAAATTAATATAAAAAACTATATAAAAACTAAAATAATATTTATCTTATATAGTTGTAAGTAAAAAACAATCTAAGGAATGGGTTACTATTGCATTATGTTGTAATGCTTCAGGAACTGAAAATGTAAAACCTGCTTCAGTTTTATTGGAAAAAGTCAAAATCCACGTGCCTTAAAAAATGTTCCAAAGTCATCACTACCAGTACAATATTATTGGAATAAAACAGCTTATATGCAAGTTAGTATCTGGAACGATTGGTTAAAACTTTTTAATTCACGCCTAAGACTCTAAAATAGACATATAATCTTACTTTATGATGGCGCATCCACTCATAAATTAATTGATGATATTGAATTTTCCAATATTCGTCTTCATAAATTACCTCCTAATACAACTTCACGCCTCCAGCCATGTGATGCTGGAATCATTCATAGTTTCAAAATAAGTACTACAAAAATGTTTCCTCCCCATAGTCTAAGAAACTTGGTATCTATTTGATATTGATATTAATTTTATAATTAATTTAATTAAAAAAGGAATTTATGATGCTCTTTTTAAATATTAGAATATTCTGCCAAATTCTACTTTATTAGCCAGTTTATTAAATTCTAGGTCTAAAATAATGTATAGTTGGTCTTATGAATTACAGAAACTTGCAAAACTTTTACTGAATACAAAATATGAAGAATATAAAAATAATAACATATCAATACAAATTTATCTGTTATTTCAATCACAACCTCAATCTTTTTCAAATAGGATATTTGGCACTTAAATACATTTATCAACCAATAATGAATTAACTCAATATTTAAATAATTTTCACATACCTCAAACTTCTCCTGATACTAATATTTTTAAATGGTGGATTGATAATAGGGAAAAATTTCCAATTTGTTTAAAGGTACGTGTAAATATTTGAGAATTTTGGCTACTTCTGTTCTCAGTGAACGCTTTTTAGTAATGCCAGTAATTAAATAACTTCTGAAAGGAATAGATTAAAAGTAGGAATAGTTAATGAAATACTTTTTTAAAAGAGAAATATGGAATACATCAATCTATTTAAATAATATATACATCTTAATAATAAAATAATTACTATTTATCAATTAATATTTAGAATATATGTTAAATATTTTTTGTGAAAAAATGATTATTAAATTGATTGATCAATCAAATTGGTCGAATGATATCTGATTGTTAGTTTTAATTAATTAATTGGTTGATAAAATATGACCAATCAATTTTTAATCGATCAACTTCTCCTAAAATAATCAACTAATTGATTAAGAAATTTATATTTTATAAGTAATTAAATTCCCTACCTGATGGACCTGATATTGCCAACTTATATAATATTATTATTTATGATGTATTAGTAATTTGAACAATAAAGCACCTCTTATAGAAACTCTTTATTTGGAGAAAAATCATCTTAATTAGCCAAAAAATGTAGAAAAAATACTTTACAGTATAAGTAAAAATCAAGTTATTTGATACTGCATGTTAAGCTTCCAGTTTGACTGTAACATTTGGATTGCATTTCTAGAAAACTTTTTTGTAAGATAGTTTTCTGCTTCGTAAAATTTAAAAGACAAAAAAAACTGTAAATTTTTTCAAGCGATGATATATAATATTTTAGTATCTATATCATACACTTCCTTACAAGTTAAAAGTAATGTCGTCTACTTTTTTTACGTAAAGTTAACATGAAAGTTTATAAGCTAATTAAACTCCTGAATAAAATGATCAAATTGATCACTTTTTTTGAATTTTAAGACGCTCTTACTTCAGTAATAGGAAAAAAGATCAAATAGTTGAATTAGGATCTTAATTGGACTTGTTATGATGTTCTGATATTATTAGCTAACTGAAGGAAACCAAATACTAACATATTCTTACCAAATACTAATTAACTAAAAAAAAATCTGAAGATTATAACTTCAGGATTAAATGCTATATCTATTAAATTAAGAATAAAAACACTTAAAAAGCTTATCCTAAACTAAATTACTTTTGCTTTCAGCTGTTTTCTTGGCTTTCTCTAGATTTTTAGATGGACAGTTGTAGATTAAATTTCTAGGCACATACTTTGGCTTTTTTTTCACTTGTGTAAATTTAGTTTTATGTTTTTTTTCTTTTTATTTTTATAATTTTTTTATTTGTACTTTTGGTAAAATATTGTTTTTTTTCTCTTTTTTGATTTCTTTACAATACAACATATCTTTAGCACTCCTTTAACTATAAGGTCATTTGGTTAAGAGTATTTTGGCTTATCCCAGAGTCACGCATATAGTAAAATAAAAGCAAAATAGTACACATATGGAATTTCTTCAGTGATTTATTAGTTTTTTATAAATTAGTCAAGTAGTGAACTTTTAAAGGTTGTATGTAACACATTTTGACTGTCTTTAATCAATAAATGTGTTACTTTATAAAAAAAAATGGTTATAAATATGACTGGAAAAAGTTTCTAAATCTTATATTATACTTAATAAAATCACATGATTTATAATATAATAATTTGATTGACTATTAAATCTGATAAAAAGGGAGAGGAAAGTAAGTTTATATTAAATTAAATATAACATAATATATGTTACTACCATTTAAATGCTTATCTAAAAGTAAATTTATATTTTTAAAAATATTAGAAATTTTTTTAAAAAAAATAAAGAAAAAATACTTTTATTAAGAAAAATTAATTAAATTAAGGCCTTAAACCATTTTTAAAAAAATATATAAAAATATTTATTTTGTAAGACAGATCAATGGTTTTTTGATCAATTTTTAATTTAATTCTACTATATTACAAATGAGTAAAATTTGCAATTTAATCTTACATAAAACTGAATAGTACCATTAACCATCTTTATATTATATTATATTTTTTCTTTTTAAATTAATTAAATAATAAAATTGCTGGTAGATTCTTAAATTTTTTTTTATTAACCATTTTTAATTTTTTTATATATATTTGTTATTTTTTGATTTTTTTATTTGTTATATTAATTTTTTTATTTTATTATATTTTTATTTTTTTTTTTTGCATTTTTATACTTTTATTTTTTGGTTTTAAAATATAAATTACTTTTTGATTTTATTAGAACTCTAAATAATTTATATATATGTATATATAAAGTTAACTTATTAATTATATAAAATTTTCAAAAAATTGCTTACTTCAAAAGTATTTTTTAAAAATTTTAAACTATATATCTCTGTTTTTTAATTAATTAATAAAAAAAAAAATTTTATAATATTAAGTTCATTTTATTAATGAAAGGAATCTAATAACAATAATTTTATTTTTTTTTTTAATATTTATTTACTAAAATATAATATAAAGTAATTTTTTATCTAATATAAATAAAAGATGTTTGGATTCTATTTTATTCTTTATTTTTATATCCTTATTTTTGAAATATAATTTATATTCTTTAAATATAATTGTATACTAATATTATTTTTTTTTAAATATAATTAATTATCTTTTTAATTTTGTTTTTTTATTTTTCCATTTTTTAGATATAATTATCCAATAATATTTACTTTTAATTTCTATGTTTTTTAATTTTTAAAATGTAATTACTTTTTGATTTTATTCTTTATTTTTATATTCTTTATTTTTATGATGTAATTATTTATTGATATTATTTTAATTTTTATGTTTTTTACCTTTGAAATATAATTTCTTTATTTAAAACTTTATTATTAAGCTATTATTTATATTATTTATTATACAAATATTTTTTAAGGTAATATTAATATAATTCTTTTAATATATAGTTAAATATTAAGGGTTTTTATTTCTATATATTTGCACAAAATGAATTATTATAAAAATTAAAAATTTTAATCAGCTTACTATTCTCAAATCTCCTTTTTAGAAAGGAGTTTTTATAAACAATATTTTCATAAAATTTATTAGAGTGCACATAATTTTTTTTATATATTTCATTTTTTTCTAAATCAACTTTCATCTTTATCTTAAACCAATAAGTCAATATCTTATCACTACTAATAAATACAACAATTTACTTTCTATTATTAGTATTATTTTTAGTGAAAAAAAAACAAGTTTTTTGTATTTCTATGTCTTCTCCTTATGCTATTTCTTTTACCCTAATTTCTTTCCTTATTCTAATCCCCTTACCTAATTTCTTTGCCTTAGTCTCCTTTCCTTACACTAATAATCAATTGCTAAAATTATTGTTATTTACTTAATAATAACAATAGATTTTTATACATACTTTCAATAACATGCTTAAAAATTTTCATAGCTCTCTTCCAGTTGAAAACCTGATCCTTAAATTTGTCTATTAAAAAAAATGAACCAAAAAAGTTTTGTCAAAAATAATGCAAGACAAAACTCACTAATAATATTATCCAAAATTTCCATATATTCTTCAAATGTAAAGTTAAGGGGTTTCCAAATGTTTTGCAACAATAGTACGAATATTTATAATGTTCTCCTTTCCAGTCCCATATTCTTTACAAATAAATATTATTGATCTTCATAAGGCTGAAGAATATTTCGTAATTACAACTCAAGGAATATACTTGTCACTTTACTTGTCACTTGACATTTCACTTCAGGTCAATTATCTTTTCATTACATTTATTTTAATACAAAGAATAAAGATTGTCGCGCGATCTACAATAGCAAATACGTATGTATAAAGTGACGATTTAAGTTTGAACGCATTTTTTGATAGTTGGAGAAACAGTGATTTGGATTAATTATTTATCTGTTACATCGATCGACAGAAACACGCGATCAGTTCTTACAAACTAGGGTAATCCCAAATTTATTTTAAGAAACTGATGAGCCAATATACACTGTACATATAAAATGAGAAAAGTTAACTTAAAATTGAAATCGATTAATACGTTCAAAAGACTTAGTCTACGTGAAATAAGAAAGATAACAGTAACGTGGATTGTAGTAAGAGTGTTAGGTATACTGAGAATGAAGTAGAATGATCATGACTTTATAATCAAATAACATAATGAAAATTCAAAAAAAAATAAATAATTGGATTGGAAATGACATAAAACGAATCATAAAGCATAGAAATCTTATTGCTTACTACTACATATTTATAGTTAGAATTTGAAGTTTAGTTTAATGAAAAATAATTTATTGTTGCTATAATAATTAAAGTTTTGGTCGTTTTGAATCATCTAAATCACCAATATAGAAAGTTGCCAACTTCTTTTTGGCTTTATCAGAATGAATTGCGTTAAATTCTTCAGAACAATCAATACCGGCATTAATAAGAATAGCAGTGGTACCACCAGGATGAATTGGAATAAATTTTGTACAATCATAAACTTTTTTATCAATAATAATCCAACAATCTTTTTCATTATTATGTTTTTTAACTTGTTCCATCGTATACTTTGTTTTAGGAGCACTCGCAGGAGTATTCGCAGGAGTATTCGCAGGAGTATTCGCAGGAGGGGACTGTTTTTGTTCTTGTTCATGTTGTCTAACCATCCAACCACCAGGATTATTACCAGCTTGAGTTGGATGTTCAAACCGTAAGACAACATCTTTTCCATAAGTAATAACATGAATTTTTACTCTATAATGACAATTATTCATCATTCCCATTACATTCCAGGTTAAATTTTCTGGTTGTGTATTTTGAGAATAGTCCCATGCTCTAACTTTAATTTCTGAACTACGTACAAAACTATGTGTAGGAATCTTTAATGACCAAAAGGTCCAACACCAAGTTCTACCATTTCTTTCTTCAGGATCAAATAAATTTGAAAGCAACCAAGTTTTACCATCATCTAAAGTTACTTCAACACGTGTAATTTTACGACCTCCACCACTATAAGCATAACCTCTAAGAGTATATTCAGAATCACTTGAAAAGCTCGAAAATGGAATAATTTCATCATGTGCGGGAGCTGCAATAGCAGAATTAACGTTTAAATCATATATGATATAATTAGGTATATACCACCATTTTTCTTTATTTGCAAGTTCAGCATCTACATGTGGTGGCAATACACGATTATCGTGAAAGTGATACCAACTATCAGACTCTCTATCAGATACTGTTATCTTATCAAGCCATTTAATCATACGACCTCCGATAATTCCAGGAATTATCATACGAATTGGATATCCATGATCTGGAGTTAATCTTTTACCATTCATTTCATATGCCAACATAACATCCTTTTCTTCGTCCATTGCCCATTTTAAAGTTATACTTGTTCCATAATATCCATTTGGAAGTTTATCAGTTCCTCCAAAACAAACATAACGAGTTTTTTCATAATTATCATCAATTTTTACTCCCGCCATTTGTAAAATATAACGTAATGGCACACCTTTCCATATTGCATTACCTACAGCTGCTGCGCCCCAATTAAATCCAATCGTTTTTTTAACCATATTTTGTTCTTTACGACGATTTCCTGCGCAACAAAATGTTAAAGGAAATTCAATATATGGGAGTTTTGCAATATCATCCATTGATAAAGTGAGTGGGTTCGATACATCTCCATCAATAACCACTTTATGAGTATCCCAACTAAGTTTTGGTACAGGTCCATGATTTCTAACATAATGTAGAGAAGCTGGTGTTATAAAACCTTGTTTCAATAATAGTGGTAAAGGGGCTTCACAGTTAAAAGGATGTTTTCCTGTCAACCGTATAAGTTCTGGATGTCTTGGAATCCAATCATCAGGAGTTCCAATATCGCGAGGATCGATTTGCTCTAAAACTTCAGTTTGTTCAGCCATTGTTTTTAATGAATTTTTTCCATCCATACCAGTAAATTTATAAATGCAATTAATGCATAATCATCTTATCATTATCTTATCGTTCCCGGGCAAATGATTGTCTATCTTGTTACACGGATTAAAGAATAATTAATAATATTATCTAAGTTTGTATGTTTGTTAAAAATCAAACAATGTACTGTAATTATTAGAAATTCTCGTTTATAATCGCAAAAATTTTTTTTTTTTTAAAAAAAAAGGGTTATCTATCATCAGCCACCAACATGATTCCTGATAAGCTCCCAAAAATATTTAGAAAATATTTTGTTTATCATGAGATCAATAACTTCACGCCAATTTACTAATTATAGTTGATTCGACTACCAAAAATTGCAAAGATCAAAAAAAAGGTAGATTTTCGAATTAATAATTTGATTAAAATCCCTCTTGCGGTCTTTAATTAAGATTTTTTTTTCGGAATTATTAATTGTAATAAACGGTATCGTTGAATCCACTCGTGTACTTCTAAGAAATGTTTTTTTTTCAAATCGTGCTACATAGATCCGTTTTTTTTGAATATCGTCGTCTCACAAACAGTTTATTTTGTTCCGGTTATTAATAGACATAGATAAGCAAAATGTCTTTCTTTTCCGTTTGACATTATGATATCGTGTTACAGAAATCATTCTAGAACTATTCTAGATATGAGAAATCATAAACAAAAAATGCAAATCAATAATTAAAAGATTCAATTTATCTTTATTGATTAGGAAAAGTGACCCCAAAGGATTTAGGATAGTATGAATCAAAACACATAATTGGTTTATCAGATACGGCGAACTGATAATCTATAAGTTTTCCTATCGAAGGATAATTCAATTTATTAATAAATTAATAAAGTAAGCTATAGAAATTATGAAGTCCGTTCTTAAAATAAATGTACTAAAATTACTAGTCATACACTCATACCTCCTTTTCAGAGGTTCCACTTTTATTACCTCCTATAGTACATATAATGATATTATGTTACAACTGCAAATAGTTGATCAGACAAAATCCTAAGATAACAAATTTGATTGTGGGGGATTGACAATAGACTCGTAGAGCGATACCGTATCGGATCGGATGAAAACGGATCGGATGGCCATCTATCCAGATGTTCTGTTTCCGAAAGATTAACTGAAAGACGAAATTAAAAGAAACAGATAAAATTAGCTCTTTGCATCTCTAAATTTTAATATATTTTGCACATGACAATTGGTTCATCATTGTGCAGGGATAATATTTTGTGTTAATTATGTGCCACGAAAGAAAAAATTGTATTGTTATGTGAAAGTGATCATATGATATTGATCCAGAATTTTTTAAAATTTTAAGACCTTTAGGTCTTAGCGTTATAGTTAAAAAAAAAATTGTAAAGAAAAAAAGGAACATAAATTCATATTTTATTAATATATTAAATATACAAAATGGATTTATTGGATAACTAATAAATTTATTAAATATTATATATTTATCTTAAAAATTATAATTTAAATTGATGTTATTATATCGAATATTATATAATATACTTATTTGTAATATCTTATATTTAATTAAAAAAGTCTCTTATTTTTAAAAGATATTTCAATATTATTTTTATCAGAAGTAATTCTAAAATTATAATCATACAAGTTACTATACTCGTTACCATTAGTAATAGATCCTTTACAAATAAGACCAGCCCATTCAATAACACCATTTGGTACTTTTAGATCGCTTTTGTGAATTATTAGCCAGCATATAGATCCTATAATAAGCATTATTACGTATGTACATATTAAAAAAATATATGCAGGATGTATCGATATACATGATAGATTTAATTGTACGGGTACTTCTTCAACTTTTGCTGTTTGAGTATCTTTTACGGTCAGATACGATGCCCAATGTTCTGGTGTTAATTCGTATTTTGAAGTAACATCCCCATTTATAACTGCTAAATTCCACTTTCTTCCGACGAGATCACCTATTGTAGTCACCATTGCACCAATATTTTGATCTAATACATTGTAACTTCCGTGGTCACCTTCTTTAAAACGTTCCATTTCGCATGTATATGCCTTTACAGCAATGGGTACTGACACAATTTCATTTATTTCAGGATTAACTGGATAAAAATGGAAACTGGTTGTTTCTGGCACTCTAAGCGTCCATAATCTATTCATATATTTGGTTCCAACCAAATGATGGTTTCCTTGAGTAAACTCTTCTACTAATAATATAAGAGCGCCATTCGCCCAATAGGTATTAGTACCTTCTGTTTTATTATAATATACTGTATATATATTTCATATGCCCCTCTTATGTAATTATAGTCATCAATACCATTACGAAATATGTACTCTGCGTGGATCTCTGGTAATGTTTCACGTGGACCAGGTGTTCCAGTAAATATAGAAGTGTTCATATTTACTTGAGTTATTCCAGATTTGTAGGGTAAACATGAACTTTTCCAAGTATAAGGATCAACATCAAAGTTAGGATTAAATTTCCAACGATTATCTTTCGGGACTTGACCTACTAATAAACCATCTGGTACATCACTTTTGTTTCTTTTATTCATCATTGCTTCTACTTCAGAACCAGACCAATATGCTGCTCTATGATCAAGGTTTGGTATTTGTGCTTGTGATATCAAAATAGTTGTTCCACATGTTTCAACATATTTTATGGTATTTACAACAATAATTCCATCAAAGCTCGTGAGTATTAAACCAATTATAACCATAGTTAATAAATTTATCATACGTAAACTCTTTAAACGTATCATCTTATAAACTTCCACTATATTGGTCGGTGTTATAGTTTCCAAAATAGGTACTTCGCCGACATTGGGATTCTTAATTAGATTTAATGCCTTAATCCTTACGACATTTGATACGAAAAATAACCATCCAATACCCAAGATACTTAGGATAATCGCTGAAATGGTTTGTACTTGGCTTAAAGTAAATGTTGTAGTATAAATATTCATCATGAAATGAATATGTGAATTTCTCTTGACCGAAGATGTCAGGTTTTTATTATTTTACCATTTCACAATCTGGTAAAAACAAAAAATAATTTTGGAGTTTTGGCGATAACATTCGATATTCTATTTACGTTTTTGAAAATGAATGAATTTACACAGAACTTTCCAGAGAGAAATGAGGCATAGGAAAAAATAATTGTCCGTACACCACATTACTATATTACTAATTATTATAATTTCATTTGTGAATGTTTTTGTATTTCAAAGAATACAATGATTTAAGTATTTAATTCTGATCTACCTCACAGTTCATTTATTCATTTGAACTTTCTTGGTTAATGTTGCGTTTTTTACTATGTTGCATGTTACTTGTATTATAGTACAGACAATATTCGTACTTGGTAACAATTAACGGCTAATTTCCGGATTAAATATTAAAGGGCTATTCGGGATTCTAAAGGTTTTACCGAGCAACATTATTTAAGTGTTACAGAAAAACAATATCTTTAAAGGATAACGTCAAGTAGCATAAATGGATTTAATTGGATAAAAAGGTTATTATATACTACAAACGGAAATAAATTAAAGATCAATTCCAATTTAGACAATTTTAGATGCGAACTTTGAGATTCGCGAAAAAAACAAAAAAGTATTTATAAATATTGTAGTAATTGTAGATGTAAAATTCTGGATAAATAAATTGGGTTGTCATTATTATTAGAATGTTCGTCCAAATTTACCATTCTATCCGGATATACTGTAAATTATTGAAAGATCGAAAAATAGGATCAATGCTTAACGGTATGTTTTTATGTCTTTGTTACTCCGTGTAAATAACAAAAGCCGTGCACAAATCCGTATTAGGAAAGGTTGCTTTTTTGGTTTTCATAGACTAAATTATTCAGACTTTCAATAAAAAGCAAGCTAAATAGCATAATTTTATACTACCGTAATAACCTTCTAATAATTATTCAGATACTGTACTAATATATAACTTATATGATTTTTGATAATTGAATTCTTTAGATCATGGATTGAATTTAATAATATTATTATGATATATATATAAATCGAATTTTGCCTACTAAAATTATTTATCATCTAAAAATTTAGTATGTAATGCAAACCATAATAAATTATATTTTTAGATAGCTCTAGTTTCAAACTATATGTTTATGACAATTTATTTTTTATCTAAATAACCAAATAATTGTAAATAAAGCTTGTATAGGCTAAATAATTTCATTATATACAAATTTTAAAATTTTACTTTAAACCTATATATCTTTTTTGAATGAGCTTTAACCATCTATACGTTAAGAGAAGTTTGTAAAGCCATCAAAGTTTGTGTAATTTTTATTAACATTAGTTTGATTTCATTAATAAATATTTATTTAATAATTAAAGTTAAAAAATTGACTTTTACAAATATACTTACATCTAGCAATCACAAGAAAACAAAGTTTAGCTCATTAATTCATCTTATCAAAATAAATTCAATAGTAATAACTACATATTTCTAGATATAATAATTCAGTATATCAGCCAATTGGAAGGTTATACACAGCTAAAAACCCATCAAACATTATTAAAATATCACATGTTATTTTTCCAATTAGCGGATATGGAGTGGATATGAGTCATAAATTCATTTTATATACTTTTACTAAAATATGCCAATTTGTTAGCATTTTTTAATTTGCAACTGATTTATTCACTTAAAATATATAGTTATTATTATTGGATTTACTTTAATAAAATGATTTTAATAAACTATATTTCATCTTTTACAATTATTAGATGCTTAAAAATTTTGCTTAAAAGTTAGTAGGCAAATTTGCAAAATTTAAATTGGTTAAATTTTACTGCTAAACTTAATATATTAACAAATAATTCTTATTATAACAATTTTTGCTATACATAATAGTTAATACATTTATTATATAATAATTTAAGTTCAAAAATATTAGCAAGTAAATACAGTAGATTCCAAAATAAACTGATCACTTTTAAATTAAATTTACAGTATAAATTACAAATGCTAATATGATAATTTAGTATTTATTTTAAAGCTAAAACCTAAGATAACATTTTAAAAGCATTTTTTTATTTAATTAATAGTATAATCTTATAAAAATTACTTAATTTGTAAAAAAGTAAAATTTCAACTTTTTAACTAAGGCAGATACAGTAAAATAAATACCAGAATCTGCTTCCTTGAGTCATAATAGGTTAGATTCCAAAATTTATAAAAGTTGGATTATTAATTATTGAAAAAAATCATTTTAAAAATTATATAAATCTTTAAAAATCTTAAACTTTTATAGTAAAATATTGATTTTTTAATAATTTACATGATTTTTAAAATGAATTTTTTCAATAATTAATAATCCAACTTTTATAAATTTTGTTTTACTGTATCTGCCTTAGTTAAAAAGTTGAAATTTTACTTTTTTACAAATTAAGTAATTTTTATAAGATTATACTATTAATTAAATAAAAAAATGCTTTTAAAATGTTATTTTAGGTTTTAGCTTTAAAATAAATACTAAATTATCATATTAGCATTTATAATTTATACTGTAAATTTAATTTAAAAGTGGTCAGTTTATTTGGAATCTACTGTATAACTGCTTTATAAATAAAGGAATAAAAAAAAAATTTGTGAAAATTATACCTATAAAGTAAATTTTACAATATGTTTAAAATAAAACTCAAAGAATACATATAAAGATTACTTGAAATAAGCATTTTTTTAGGACTAGAATTATAATAATATTAATTAATATTTAAAAAAATAATAAAACTCTGGCTAGTACTATTTAAAAATGAAAAGATCTAAAAAATGCTTCTATGCAAATTCAAATATAACTTTTTTTATGTATTTTTAATATAAAGATAAAACTTTATTAATATTTTAAATATTAATCTTTTTAAAAATATATTAAAAAAAATAAATAAATTAGTGTTGGTTGTCGTAAATAGTTGTAAGTCTAAAAATCAAGTAATTATAATGGTTGTAAATCAGAATTGCTATCTTTAGCTAACTACAATAGCATAATGGTTACAACTGATTTACAACTTATGTTTATAATATTGCAACCCACTTAGGTTGTAATTCAAAACATAGTAATTGTTATTTACAGCAATCAACCTTAAAATAAATAATACAAAGAATATTATATATTAAAAAAAAAATATTTACAAATCCAAAAAAATTATTAATTAAAATCAGTATTTACTTTATAATTAATATTTTAATATTTTTAATATATTTTTATTTTCAATAAAAAATAAACATAAAAAAAATGTATAGTTTAAAAAAGTAAAATATTTAATAAAATAGCAAATATTATTTAAACAGCTAATTATAGTTAAAAAAAAACTTTTTTTATTATTATTAATTTATATAAATAATATATATTTATTATAAAATAAATATTTTTTTAAAAAATTTTCTTTTATTTTACATTTAATATTTAATAATAAAAATGTATTTTCTCAAATTTTATTCAGAAAAGTAAAGTATTATTATTAAATGTTTTATTATAATTCAATTTAAAAATATTAATTAATCAAAATATAAATAAAATACTACTTTTACTTTTTTAAATTTAAATTATTATACTTTTAATTTATTATTTTAATAATGATAAGAAAATTCTCCTTCTATCGATCTTTATACAATTTTTCACTGAAAAGAAATTAAGAAATTACAACAGTTTAATAACTACATAATAGTTTGAACATTATTTTTAGTAGTAAAAAATTATTATTTTCTTTGAAAACATATTTTTACAAAAAAAAATGAAAGCAAATGATTCAGTATAAGATGAATTATATATATGCTTCTTACTTTTGCTTTGTTAGAACTTGTTATAATAGGGAAGAGTCAACTAAAAATTTTTTTTTTTTTTTTCTTTTCAAAAAACGCGATTATATTTATTGATAATAATGCTAAAGTAATATAATATATTTACAAAAGTAAAATAAAAATAAAGTATTTTAATTAAAATTAAGCATTACCAACTAACTGCCCTTCTGAAACCAGAAAGGACCGACCAGTCACCTCAAGTTCAAAGGTGACTTACGTCATGAAAGACTTAAAAATTTGACCAATGACCTTCCCATTCAAATACTAAGCTATTTCAAAAAGTTCATCTTGAATGCGAAACCTTTTCTAGTTTAACTGAAGTCAATTTAAAAATATTAACTGATTGTTTTTGTCTTTTACTAATACCATTTTTACATTCAAATTCTAATTATTTAGTATTCCTATATTTTCATATAAAAATTTTAAAATCTAAAACAATTTTAGTAACCAAATTATTCAAAATATTTAATCTATTATTATCTATTATTTTATATAATACCAATAGCTCAACTAAATCTACATATATAAAACCCTTCGCTAATATAAATAAATTATAAGAATTATCTATATTCCAAATTCTATAATTCTGAATTTCATTTGACATCTGATCCAAATCTAAAGAGTCATCAGAATTATACGCTAATATTAATACCGTTGACAATTCGCAATAATATCTCTATAGACAACTGCTAAATGATTACATTTTCATAAATGTAAATAAGTTTCATTATTCAGTGAATACATTGAGCACTTATAACTGTTTTTATATACATGTGGCTTTTTTTTAATTAAATTATCCACAGTTGGTAATTCGTCTGCATGAATTTTAACCTTGAATGAATTCACATTATGTTTATCAAAAGTAGTGATTTCACTTGACTTATTTAATATCTTTAAAGCGGTAGACTAATTAATAATTGAAAGTGTTTCACTATTATTAATTGACTCATTACGTTGTAAATTTAAAAAATCTTCTATCTGTTGCATCTTACAAATATCTTTAATTATCATTGTCATATAGGATTATGGTTCTAACAAAAGATACTTTTATGTGATATCAGCTTAGGATTAATATATAGAGATTGTTCCTCTCTTCCTTCTTTAGCAAGCATGTCTACTCTGTTGTTCTCTTTGTTTTCAGAAGAACTTTTAATTTAAAAAATTTAATTATCTTGAATATAAGATTTACCAAATATTATATAATCATCAAGTATTAATTAATGTTTGTAGAGAAAATTCCTTCAACTGGTCAAAAGTATCAATAATTACTTGAACATCCACATATATTTTAACATTAGCATTCTTTGGACAAACCAATAGTAACAATACAATTGCGATTAATTCTGCTTTAAAAACTGAAGGATTATCTGTGATATTAGTTTTAAATTCTAATTTTGGGTGCTTAACTAAAAATGCACATCCCATATCTACTGAAGTCAAATTATATTTTAAAGAACCATCAGTATATGCCTCAATCTCTGAAACCTTTTCCAATTGTCGTCTTATATCTATCAAATGATTTTTACCGTAATTGGATGAATAAACTTTAACAAATCGATGAAATTTGGTGATTAGAATTATCAATTAAACTCGTAAAAATAGTATTTTCTGCTCTAGCTAAGCATTTAAATACAGATATATCTAAAATATATCTATCATCAATGGATTTAGCATTGATTTTAACTGCTTTATCCTCATCTATAGAAACTAAGCACCGTTGTTTGATGTTTTTTCTTTTGCTTCTTATATGTAATGTCTTAAGTTCACAACTCGTACATTGTTTAATAATTGGTAATTTCACTGAAGGTGAAAGTTAATCTTCACCAATATCATGAAGCCAATATTCTATAATTATATCATTATCCTTGATATCTGCTATTCTACCAATATGCGCTGAAGCAGTCTTATCTTCATAAAATGCTAACTAATTACGCTTTTTAACTTGTAGTGGACTAGTAATTTCAGAAACAATTCTAAAATTTTTTTCTATATAAAATTCACTTTTAAGTTGTCTAGAACTATTAATATCTAATAAATATCTTTGTTCAACTAATTTGAACCAATTAGGTTTACGTCCTTTAGTATTTATGCCTAGAATCACTCATAAATCACGATAATTCAATAATCTATCACTTCCAGATGAAATTAACTGACCAATATACACAATTCTATGTACTGAAGTGTTGATTTATACGATTATTAAAAATCTCTTTATGCGAGAAATAATTTAATATGGTAAAGTTCTTCCTTTTATAATATTTTCTTCTATCCCACTAACTTGAATAGATAAATGGTGACCATACATTAACGCTAACGTCTGTATGATAGTATTATATTTAACTTTAAATCACATAATTTGACTTTCCATTTTACTAAAGGAGATTTAGTACTAATCATTTCTGATCGTAATTGTCTACAGCGTATCCTAGTAACTAAACCAAGCAGACCCTCTGCATTAAGTTGATTATATATTCTAGTAATTTGTCATTGAAGTTGAATTGTACCTATATCTTTAATTGCGTATCCTAAGATTGAATGTATCATATTATTAGGAACAGTAGCTACTAAAGATGTTTTCTTTTTAAAGAGTCCTCTACACAATCTATTCAATTGCTCTACCTGTTGTTCCTTTCAAATTGTTAACTGTGATTTATATTCTATACGAAAAATAATCACGTGATTATAAATGTACTTCATTTGTAGATTTGTAACATGTTTCTGTTGTATGATCATTATAGTTTCTAATAATATCTTTACACTGATTCAAAACATACTTTTGATGAAGATCTAAATTCACCTAGACTCCTAGAATTCTGACTGATTCACTAGATTTAATTAGTTTGATCTTCATTATCTCAGAACTAAAATTAATATCTATTAAGCCATCTGTTAAGAAAAGTATTTCATTTGTTGTCATTGCAAATTTATCATAGTTTGTCTGAATATTATTTATGATATTAAATTCATCTGCTACAACTAGAATCCTTTCAAGTTTATATTTACTATCAGTTAACCAAATTATATTATCTATAAATGTTTGAGATGATACTATTGCTGATAAAGTATTTATTTGTGACGCTTGTATATTATTCTTACACTTATATTTGACAGTATATCCTAAACGTAAACTGTCAATCTCCGTTAATAAGAGATCATAATAAATTGTTCAAAGCAAGGGAGAGATCACTTCTCCTTGATCAATTCCAATTTGTGAAATATAAAAAGGGAAAAGATTATTATTACCAATAATAGCTTTCTTACTATTTAAAAATAAATTCATAAGTAACTGAATTAAAATTTTAGGTATTTTAATCTGATCCATTGCCAGTTTTAACATCTCAATGTCAATTCTATCATATGCTTTGAAAAGATCCTGAAACATCATCTAAATAGACTTTCTATTAATTTTAGCATCTTCTATACAAGCATTTATAATATGTAATGGAGATTCTGTAGATCTTCTAGGTAATGCTACATGATTATTACCTTTCAAAATATATTTTTTTGCAATCACAGTAGCAAGTCATTTTGTTATAACTTTAACTAAGGTTTTCTGTAATATTTCTAATATGATAATCGGTCGTGTTTAATTAACATATGTTTCCATTTCATCGTCTTAGGTATGGGATATAACAATGCTTCGCGTCATTTACCAGGTATATCACTGACTTTCAGGTACAAATTGGCTAATCACAACATGAATAATTTCATATTATTACCAAGATGTTTCAACATCTCATTTGAAATTTTTGACAGATCAGCTGCTTTCTTATTTGCTAATTTATGTATAGTATGGAGCCATTTGTCTTCTGTAATTTCAATTTCTCGTCAATATCTACTTTAGGAGTATATTGTCTAATCCACTGTTCGTTCATAATAACATTATTATTTAATTTTTTCCAGCTGCATTTTGATAATGATCAATCATAGCATCAGTAATTGCCTGATCTTCTGTACATAATTGTTTTACACCTTCTTTTTCAATTAAAATTTTATCTAACACAATCTTTTTGTGTTTCCTATTTAAAATAGAATCTAACATATGTTTTTTATTGTCTTTTAATTCTTTACATCTTCTCTCAATGTAAAATTTGATCTGTTCATCTTTATGTAAATCATCTTCTTCCACATATTTTATTTGAATAATTTTTTAATAGATCTACAATCAGATCTTTAAATTCTCTGATTATCATTTCCAATAACGATTTCTTCTGCATTTGAAGTTTATATAATAAATTCATTACAGTATCGTAATATTTATAGATAAACTGGTAAGTGATATCACAATTAGAAAGATTTTTTAACTTCTTTTTGGTTAATTTAACAGCAATTAAAGAGAGTTGACGCAATTTCTTTTTATAAAAGAAGAGCGCTTCAGGTAAACTAGACTTGTTCAGATGTGGCTTTTTTGTTGATAAATATTCTTTTGCCTTATTGATAACTTTTTTAACTAAGTTCCATACTCAATTTAATGTACTGTATATACAGTTAGAACCACTTCTAATTGTAATGTTCGAATTTCATCTTCTAAATATTGTTCTGACAATTCAGTAAATTCCTCTCACTGATCTTGAGTGACTTTACTATAATCTATCACTGGTTCAACCTTATGTCATTTAAGTGTGGCCATTTGTAGTTTCTTAAAAAGATCATCAATACTAAAGTAAGAAGTGACTGCTGAATGATCAGTATTAAAAATGTGAACTTTATTTGTCGATGCATATATCAAATCTGAAATCAATTCAAAATTGATCCAATTAAAATCAATTCTTGAATTACAAGTATTGCGATGTCATGTTGATAATGGCGACTTGTGAAATAATAAATTTATATTTTTGAATTTATATTTAGTTAAAATCTTAAATAAATTCATCTTCCACAGTATTGTTAAACTCTTTTATTGTCACTCTAAATATTCTTTATAATTTATGTTAAAATCTTTCAGGATAATTACACGACTGTAATTTCTGTTCTTCCTTTAGAATACGTTCTACTTCCTCATATAATTCTAAAATATCAGATTTTTGTATATTATTGGTGTAATTATAAATTAAAAGTATTGTTAAATGAATTTTTTTTTCATAAACATTGTTAAACAGTGTAATCTTCCTTTGAAATTATCCTGTTTTTGTACATATTTAGCATAATTGTTCTCCATTATTATTTTAATACTAGCGGAATAATAATTGTCATCGTTACAAGCCCACTAAGATTTAAACTCTTTATCATTACGATATATGTGTTCCACACTGCTGTTTTGAAGCTTAGTTTCGGTAACTCCCATAATGTTAATATTTATTTTTATAAAATTTAAAACTTGTTCTTGTTTCAAACTTGAATTTAAACTCGCTACATTAATTGTTGTGATTTTAAACGTGTTATTAATATCCATAATGCCATCTTTAGCTGGCGATATATTTTGTAGTAGTATTGGTTGTACACATTAAATATTATTATTTAAGGGGGTTGTGTTGTTGTTTCTTTGTTTAGAAGACTTGATTAGAAAAAGCCATCTAGAATTCAAAATTTTGGGCAAAACCAGAAAGGGATGCGAAAGCATTATCCATTTTTTTTTTCATATTATTTAATCGAATACTATTTTCATCAGTTTATACGTAGATTTGGTTGAGAATCAATTACCATATCATTATTTGATTCTGTTGGTAGTGATTGTAATACTGCTACTGGTGTCAATAATTTACCCTGTTTACTCAGGATGATAGTTTAACTTGAAATTTCTGTATCTGGTAGATTCAAAAATCCATCATTATCAGATGAAATTATTCTACTTTGAGGTACAACATTGCCAGATTGATCATGTACTAATTGTACGGTCTTAGTACACTTGTTATTATTATTGGTAAATGTTATATCAACATTTCCAAAATTTAGGTCCATTTGTCTCTGAGGTTGTTGTAGTTGATTAATCACATGCATTTCAAGGTTGTTAAGTCTATTATTGAATTTGTTTAATTAATTTAGTAAACTGATCCAATTTCTTTTCTAACTGAGTAAGTCACTCAGCAGTATTACCTTGACTGATATTTTTATTCCAGATACGATATTGCGGTTATGGTGCAGAGAATTCCTTCTGTTTATCTTTACTAATTGAATTCTTTGTGGCAAATGTAGAATGAGATGATGAACCATGTTGTTGTAGTTTTAGGCTGAATGAAGGAGCTTTTGCAGCTGCTGCGTAAGAGTTGATAGGATCTTCGTCCCAATTATTCATACCTTCCTCCCAATAATTAATTGGTTCTTCATATTTTTATTGTTGAGGGAAGATTGATTCAAAATCTCTTTTGACAGCTGGTGCTTTCACCTGATATCATTTATAAATTGATTAATAAGCATTATTCGTATATTGTGATTGTTGTTGACGTCTGCTTTCTGGGTAGCTTCTTAATCTATGATAAGGGGATCCACATACGTGACAAGTAACTGTATTCTTATCCACAAAACTAAAGCCACGATTATTGAACAAAATTTTTGATTTTTAGTATTAACCAAATCTTATTCTGAGTTAAAATAGAACCAGGCAAAGCGTTCTTTTTCATAATTCTTTGAAAATTTATTCTTAGGAAGAAAGATAGCTTTTGCATTTGTACTTTGAGCAATTTCAGTCAAATCAGATGCACACGTACCTGCAGGTAAATTGGCTAACTTAAGGACATATCTGAATCTATGATTACGTTCATTTCAAGTAAGAGTATTTATAGGAAATATCCTGAAGATATTTTTACAGAAACTCAAAATCCAATTATCTAAAGAAAAGAATAATAATAATTGAGAAACTAAAATTTATATTTATTTTAGTTATAAATATTCTATTTGGTATTTTAGTTTTCATATTCCTTGCAATTATTGTAAAATAATATATATTGTAAGGGTAGTGACAGATATTACCTAATATCACTTTATTAGAAGGTCTTACCCCCCCCC
>JADRCO010000757.1:0-26870 GCA_021464525.1 Rhizophagus sp. LPA8_4_AMF
TTTTAATAATGACAGTACATATGCTAGTACAACTAAAATAAGGAAAGCAGGCTATCAGCTCCCTGACATGTTTAATGTTCACTTGTTCATAAAAAAGAAACGTTTTTGCAAATGTTTTTAATCAGTTTAACAAAAAATGTTGTAAAAACATTTTTTTAGTAAGTAATTAATAAAATCGCAACATTTTTTTAATTATTTTAATAGAAAATGTTGTGAAAATATTTTTTATTAATAAATTTCATAAAAAAACTTTTTTTAATAAAAAAGTTGCAAAATGGTTAGTTAAAGGATTGGTCAGACTGATTAGTCAAACAGTCAGTCAGAAGTCTTTGACCAACCGGTATCGGTCATAATCATGACCAGACATAACCGGTTAATGACCGTGACTATTGCCATTCCTAATCACAACATTTTTTAACTAATTTATTAGTCGCAACTTTTTTATCACTCATCAGGTCAAACAGTTGGTCAAACGATCAGTCAAACGGTCAGTTAAACGGTCAGTCAGAGGTCTTTGACCACTGATATCAGTCACAGTTATGACCGGTCATAAACAGTTATGACCATGACCATTGCCATCCCTAGGCAAGGCAAATTACAATTATTGAAAAAAAATATGTTAGTATTTAAAGTAATTCATGAATCAAATTTAACTCATGGTGATTTTCATAATGGTAACATTTTAAGGTAAGATGAAAGGAGTGGATTCAAGTATCAATGATGATAGTATATCATGTGAAAAGGTCTTGAGTATAGTTCAAATAATATACCCTACTCATCTGTATAATAACCTCCAAAATGAGTATAATATAATCAGTTTCAAGTAGTATTCCAATCTGTTAAACTGGTATCTGCCAGATTACAGATATCTGTCCAAAAATCTGGATATTTTGGATAATGGATAATATCAAATAAGATTTCTTGGATAATTGGAAAATGGATAATGGCGTATCTTGACCATCAATATTATGATATAGATTTGTTTTTATCTGATCTGATTATTCACCAAATATCCATCAGACATCTGACAGATATCCGTAATTCAGCAGATTTTCCAGATGATGGATGATGATCAGATCGGATAAATGATCCTCGGATTGGAACACTAGTTTCAAGTGTAACAAAAAGAATTTTTTTAAACAAGTGCAACCAAAAAATTTTTTTATTAAATAACAAAATAAAATATCAAGTTTCTGTTTATAAAAATAAACTAGTTTTTATTTATTAATAATAATTCGTAGTTGCAGGAGAGAACAGAAGAAAGCAAGAGAAAACAGGTGACAAAAAAAATGAAAAGTTTAATTATTGTTTGATTGTATTACTTGTATTACTCTAATTTTCTATACCATACACAGTAGTCAATCTTAAAATTATACACATGAGTAGATTGTATTCACATGATATACTCTACTTGTCACCAACACTTGACTCCACTCCTTTCTGTATTACTCAACATTTTAATGTCAAATGATTACAATGAATCATTTATTATTGATTTAGGATTATGTAAATCTATTAAAATTAGTTTCCAAGATTCTGATTATAGAGTTAATGAAAATTATGGAGATTTGCCTTAGATGGCTCCTGAAATATTTAGAAATAAACCTTATATTTCAGCAAGTGTTATTTATAGTTTTTCAATTATAATGTGGTAATTTACATTAGGTATTCCTTCATTTAATAATGAAGGTGTATGATCAACATCTTAACTTGAGTATTTGCAGAGGAAAACGTCCTGAAATTATGAAAAATAATCCAAATGTTATATAGATTTAATGAAAAAATGTTGAGATTTAAATCCTTCCAATAGACCAACTATAATAATGCTTGAACATATTATATCTGAATGGATTAGTTGTATTAATGAGTATTATGGGACAAACAGGGATGGAGACTATATCTTTGAAGTACCTAATATTGATAATCAATTAAAAAATGATATGTTAGAATTTATAGAAACAAATAAAGCTTTAGCACAAGAACAGTATTATACAATCTCATTTACAAATGATTAATAATTCTGTTTATTTTTTATCTTTATTTCTCTATCGGTTATTATAAAGAAAATATTGTATTATATATATACCTTACAGTTTTTACAATAAAGTAAAAATAATTAAACATTATTAAACACAAGTATGATAATTTATTGAAATAATGTATATTTATTTACATTTTTATAATTAGTTGTTTAGCAAATTGAGTTTAATATCCAAATTTATATACTTCTTAGAATAATATTATTTATAATCATTATTTTTTTATTTCATCATATTATGTATACACTCATTTCACTGATGGATTTTTTGTCAATTACTACACCAGTAGAAAAAGTATGAAAAAGTATAAATACACAAAATCCATCAGTATAATTATACACCATGAGATAAGATTGTAATTCCATGGATATCTAATAAAAACTATGTATGCACCAATGCTCCCCTCCCTTCAAGCATTGGTGAAATATTTTAGTTATTCATTGATATCCATAGGATAACAAGTATTCATTAATTAGAATAGCAATCAACTGAGCATCTAAAACACTATAAAATTCATTTGTATTATCAATATTAGCTTTTTCTGAAACAACTTATATTATTACTTCTATCCCTTTTTTAACCAAGGTTGATAAATTATTTTATATTAGCTCTGTTCATTTTTGACAGTTGCATTTTTCAGTCATGCAAATAAACCATTCTATTCTATTGGTAATATGCTGGGAGAACCATCAACTAATTAAAGTAAAGTTTATATATAGTATCTATGTAAAAGTTTATTAATAAAGATTTTTATGATCATCAATTAATATTGATATCAAATTCGGGAATTTCTTTGAATTCATTAAAAATCCCAAGTTTTTAAATTCAACAACTTTGTATTTAATTAAGATTCAAAAAAAAATATTAAATATCTAAAGAATACATAATAACTTAAAGAAATAACATAACACCTCACTTTTTCGAAAAAAAATATTAAAGAAAAATAAATTTCTTATGGAAATGTATTCAATATTAAATATTTACTACCGTCGAAACTTGAATAGTTTATATATTGGAAAAAGTACTCTATTGATCGTTTAAAATGTTTAAAATATTCCGATGAAAACTTAGAAATTTTCGTTGAAAAATGTAAAACTATTAGACCTTAAAATGAAAACATTAAATTTGAATCTTACATCAAGATTACAAAGGTAAAAAATTTATATTTGACTTAATTGATTTTAATTAAATAGTATTAAATTTTTTTTTTGACTTTTTTTCTTTTAGTGGTTAATTCAATTATGTCACAATATAGACTCTCTTTTAAAACTTTGGAATGATGTGCTGTTTCACAATAACGAAATTGATAAAAGCATTTTTAAGCATTTTACTGAACAAATTCGAGTGTGTGTCTCCCATGATGATGCTGTTGCCTTAGAATACCATTTTAAGAGACTTTCAGGAGATTTTCGATATTATGTGACCGAAGTTTTTCGATCTAATACTTTATCCTTACTTGAAGGTACAAACAAGAAATGGACAGATGAAAATATTACTGCCATTGTAAACCTTCTTTATAATGATAGTCTGCATTGGAGTAAAGATGAAGTCATTCAATTATTAGAGGTAATATCTCAATCACATACTTTGGAGATATTAAATTTATTACCAAAAATTTTAGAAGATTGTTTCCGGAGTGATCTTACGGATACTAAAGAGAAAAAAATATCAGAAAGTTGCGTAGTTTGGTTTAAAAACCTTATAGACAAGCTAAACTCATCAAATGAAAGCGAGTTAATTTTTTCAATTTTTCAACGATTAGAAATTGTGCATCCATTGCTTAATCAAAGAATTAATATTTGGCAAAATTTATCAGACATTGCTATAGAAAGAACAAAGAATTGTCAAGAAAATCAAATCTTTGATGCAATAAAATTTGTAGTACAAATAAAGCAAAATGATGGTTAAAAAATTATTTTTAGACATGGTAAAAGAAAAATTAAACAAGCACTATCCAACAAACGATTAATAACTAGCTAATAAGCTGAAAATGAAATTATATATTTGGCAGCATAGTAATAAATTTTTTTTAGTGTTTAATTTCTTTTTTTTTATTAAATAATAATTTAAAATATTTGTATCATATGAGTACTCAATAACTCATCCGAGATTTATTTGGACTAGGATATTATATTAGATGTTGCTACATTATAAATCTAAATATTAAATAAATATCTATTAACGATTTATCTGTTATAGTTTTATACTCATTAATTTATATCAATTATTGAAAACATATTGATGAATATCTATTTCAAATTTTTGATTCAGTTATTTCTAAAAAGAAAGCTTTAGATGTACTTGTTTCTTAAAACTGTAAAACTTAAAATTATGTTCATACCTGATGATGAAATTGTTCAATATTAATCATGTGCATGACATACATCGAATCTGTTGATATAATTTTAAATTTGCTAATTTTATTAATTTTATCGTAAGTGATTTTTGTGGAATAAAAAAAAGAAAAATAATCTTTTATTATAATATTTACGGAGACAACTAGACGGAGTAAACTATGCTTTGAGTATAAGAGTAAACTAAAAAAAAAACTAAGATGAGCCCGTTTATAGCGTGATATTATCAAATTACATTATATGAAATTGTAAGATCGTGTGTTTTAATATTATATAACCATCTTTACATGAAATTTTTTTATAGCGAATTTTTAAAATTAAATTATCCATCAAAGATCTATTTTTTTTTTATTATGAAACCTTTTCAGCAATATTCCTTCATCATGATGAAATTTGTCAATAGTATTATCATAAAGATCTAACTTAAAACATTGAAATTAAACCGAACTAATGACTAGACCAAATGACGAGACATGGGATAATCATGTAACAGTAAAATTGGTTACAAAAAAAAATTTTAATTAAGAAAAATAAGCAAATGCAAGCTGCCTTGCATCTTCCACTCCTTATATTATCATTCAAGGTTTTATTTTTCTGACTAAATTCTTACTTAATTTTAATTAGGTAATGTATTTATATATAATATATAAATAATTTTATATTTTTAAAAGATCATTTTTAATTGCGGAATCTACAGTATTTTATTCTAAAAGAAATTACAGAATGATCTTTAATACTAATTATGAAGCTTGGAAAAAATTGTTTGATATGTACAACATTCGACCAGATTTAAATTCGGTTTCCTTTGATTCAAATTAAAATTCGAATATAATGAAGGAACTGAATATAATAAATCTGGATACAACGAAAGAGCCGGTTATAAATAAATTAAAATATAGATTCAGTTCCTTCGTTTCATGAATAATCCGAAGGAAACGAAGGAAATCGAATACATTATGGGTTAAAATAAATCTGTTTCGAAATACTATTGATAGATCTAAATCATAATTATATCACTAAAATGTAGAAAGGTTAATCATTGAATTTGATAGTATATAGTACAAATATATTTTAATTTAACCCGCAATTTATCGCCGTTTTCAAAATAATGTAGTAGGGCAAATTTAAATAAAAAAAAAGATTACCAGATTACTATATGATTACCGTGATTACTAGGTGATTACCAGGTGATTACCACTATGATTACTGGTAATCTTTTTCACGTGAATATATACCCCTACTACACTATTTTGAAAACGGCGATAAACACGATATTATTAATTGTAACTAAAATACAAAATAAATATATAAATTAACTTTTATATTGCATGAATTACTTTTTTAAGTTTTTTAATCTATTTTGAGCATTTTGATATCCTTGTTTTGCAGATTGTTCAAACCAGTAAATTGCTTTGTTTATATCTTTCTCAATTCCATCCCCTATTTTATACATATCACCAAGATTATATTGAGCATACATATCTCCTAAATCTGCTGCTTGTTGATATAATTTAAATGATTCCTGTTTATTAATACTAATTCCAATTCCGTAACTATAACAATATCTTAATTCCCTTATTCCACCGATATATTTTCCTTCTGCTGATTGTTTAGATAATTTAAATGGCTTATTACCATTTTTATTGACACCATATCCATTCATATACAATAGCGAGGTTATATTGGGCTAAAATATTTCCTATATCTGCTGCTTTTTCATATAAAGAGGCAGCCCTTTTTACATCTTTTTTAATCCATATACCATTTTCGTAAAAATAACCAAGATAATTCATTCCTGGTGGACAATTCTTGTTAGCTACTTTTTCAAAAAAAATCAAAAGCTAATTTTTCATTTTTTTTTTAGTTCCATATTCAAATTCATAACATAATCCAACATAAAATTGAGACAATGTATGATCTTGATCTGATGCTTTAATAAATATATCAAATGCATGACTAAGATTTTCACTGGTTTCAATTCCTATAATTAAAATATCCAAGTAAAAAAATCGAATCTAAATCATTTCGATTATTTAACAACCAATTATAAATTTCATGCGATTTTATATTATGACTATTAAAAAAATCAAAAATATATTTATGTGCATCTTTTCCTAAATTAATTAATTTAAAGATATATTTTACTATTTCATTAATTATTATGGGTTTGGATAAAATGCTTTCATTAATTATTTGTTCATTCGTTGTTATAGAGACGATCCTTTCTTTTGTATTCAAATTTTGAATAATTTTAGACAGGTATAAATAATCAATCACCTGATTTGATGAGGTAATAACATTAGTTAGATTAATTTTCTTGTTTATCCGATAATTGAAGGCCTGATTTGACATGATGATTTCCTGTTATACTAAGTTTTGTTGTCATTATCGCTTTTAATCTTTCTACCACCTGGTTTATAGTTGGTCGATTATCTGGCTCACCATCCCAACAACCTAAAAAAGTCTATATAATTTAAGAAATAAATTACAATATATTGAATAAAAAGCTTATTAAATCATTATTTACCTTTATAAAGTCTCATAATTTTCAGGTGTATTAGGAATAAGTTCTTCTCTAAGACCTTGCGAAATTTCTATGGCTAAATCAATATCATATTCTTCAGTAGAAAAAGGAGATTTCCCGCTAGATATCTCCCATAGCAATACATCAATACTATATATGTCGCTCTTTTCACTATATGAGAATAATTTTGTTGAATTTTTATTATTTTTCGTTTACTAAAAATTTTCGGATCAATGTAAGGAATTATTCCAAATAAATTTAATTGTTTGGACGCTAATCTAATTCTTTTGACAATCCGAAATCAGCCACCTTTATTGTGTTTTTATGAACCAATATATTACCAAGATGCTATTAAATATATCATGTAGTATTTAAAGTTAATATTAAATATAAAATAAAATTAGATTCTAATTAAAGTAATTACCAAATCATGGTGCACGATCCCTTCATCATGTAAGCACGACACAGCACAAGCTAATTGGTACGTCATGTTGTATTTATTGTCCCAGATAATATTATTGAAATTTTTCTTCAAATAATCTTTAAGAGTGCCAGAATCGGCATATTCCATAACTAGCAAATATTTCTTTAATAGATCATCTTGATTGTCTAGTGAATTAAAGAAATAACTAAGTTATATTATTACGTTTTTTTTTTTGCAAAAATTGATCGAGTAGCGTAACTTGAATATTATTGTTGGATATTTTTATTATACCTGACTCATATTTTGCGATTCCATAGAACTTAATAATATTATCATGAAATTGTATTTCTCTTTGAAGCTTAAGCTAAATAATAAAAAATAAATTAATAAAATAAATATTACAAATATTAAAGTAAAATTATTATATTTTTTAATTACCTCATGAACTATTTCTTTGACAGCGACATTGTTAAAATTAAAAAAAGATTTCAATGCTATATATTGTTCTGAATTTTTCCAGTATGTTCGGCTTCTTGTATTTCGATATTATTAGACATTATAGAGTATGGTAGATAAAAAAGAATATTTTTTTTTGCAGAAAAATTGAATCCTATTTATACATTACGTTCATCATGTGAACCATAATACGTGCCGTCGGAATTTTCCGATGGCACGTATAATGTGCATTAAAAGGTATAAAGTAAGATTTACTCAATTCACGGAAAAATATGATAGTTGCCATTCATGTGATTTAAATAAAAGGAATGGAGAAATTTTTATATAAATACATTTAATTGCTTTCTATTTACTATATTTATAAAAAAAGATTTAAAAGATCTCCCGTTAATTTTGTAATTTTTTTTCGTAACAGTTTTAAAAATATGATTAATATCATACTAATTTTATATTATTTGTTCGTTAATTTTCTCAACAACTAGTAAATAAATTTTCAAGTATATTACATATAGTTATCTATTCTACAAGAAAATTTATTTAATTTGGAACAAAATTTGAATATAAATTAATTTACAGATTTACAAATTAAAGTATAATAAAGTATAATAAATTTTTAAGATATTTTTTAAACATGCGTATATATTATTTTCATAGAAATTTTCTTTTGTCATCAAAATTTAATTGTGATTTGCAGGTATTTGAATCTAAATATCTGTAATTCCACAATTATTCATTTAAATAATAAGAAAAAATTATTAATATTTATATTTTTTCTAAAAAAAAATGCTTTTTTATAAATATCTATTCAAAAAAACCCGATCGCCCGGTTAATTACGTCAGATTATTTGCTTATCAAAAAATATTTATAATTACGAATAAAAAATATTAATGTTTTATTTCAAATTTTATTTTTGTTAAATTTTATTCTTATTAAAAAATTATCATTTAAATTCTTTTTAATAAAATTTTCATTTATCATAAACGATTAAAAAAAAAAAAGTTGATCAGCCGGTTAATTAGAAAATTTAATTATCCGGTCAATCCATTATAATTTAAAAACATAATACAAAAAAGTAAATTATTATTATTTAATTGACATTTAAATAATGTAATTTTTAAACTAATTATTATTTTAAAAAATAAAAACCCGATTTTATTTAAATGTAACTAAAAACTCAAATTTTTATTTTTTCTTTTTAAAATTTTCATCTTTTATTAAAATTCATTTTATACGTGATTGATATCAACTTATTAATTATCTATTACTTGTTAGAATTAGTAGAACTTACCGGGACCTTCAATTTAACAAAAATAATAAACATGAATTTGTGTTTATTAGATATATATAAAAAAAATAAGACGTAATTTATTTGCTGAAGCCTATATAAACAACTGATTCGTATGAAAAATTTTTATGTCATGATGTCATGATAAAACAAACAAAACATGGGTGTGGTGCGGTGCGGTGTGGTTAAAAATATATACATATCTCTCTCTCATTATATTTTTATTTTTATTTTTATTAAAATCACTCCTAAATACTTGCTGCATTATGCTAACTAAATTTATACATAACTTCCTCCTAATTAGATAAGCATGACTTAGCATAGCGGCCAATCACAAAAGGTTTCCACTTTCCACTATAAAAATGTCGATCACCTGATGCTCAATACCTACAGTATATAGAGTTAAAAAGTTATACCGAATTTATTTTTAACAGTTAATTATAAATTCGCTATAAAAATGGTATTTTAGTTAGTAGTACTGGTAAAACCAATTAGAATTTTTATGTGGAACTTAAAATTCGTTATAGAAAGGGTTTAACAAGATATTAATATATCTGAATGAAACATGACAATTATCATGGTCGGTTTGTATATATGACTATTTGGAAATAACTAGAGTCAGTAAGTTTCTGAGTTTAAAACAAATTTATTATAAAAATAATAAGCTTAATTACACATTCGTAATTTGGAAATTAATTAGGGATAATAAACAATACGAACAAATTATATTCGGTCTTGTTAGAATTTGTTGCGAAACACCTTTTGTGATTGTTCGATGATAAAAGAATTCTTTTCCATCGTCTTCATTGTGTTATATACTCAAAAATCAAAATATATTGACAAATATTTTACACGTGTTACAATCGAAAATCTCAGTGGCTATTTAAAGAGAAACAACAATAAAGCATTTAAATTCAAATGATTGATCGCGTAAAAATGTTTCAAGAGCCAGATGAACTACGAGATGATATTTAATACATAGCAAGAGAATTATATTACATAAGCTTTTTTTTCTAGGATTACTTGTCTATTCGAGTCTTCTCTATGAAAGAATTTTTCATTTACAGCATACTGCTAATCTGTTGGTTAAGATAATTTTGAATTTTCCCTTTTAAAACTTTGTTTTAAATTTTATTTTCTCATTTATTAATCTTTTCGGAGTTTGTGCTACTGAAATTACACCACCTCGCACAATATAAATAGTACTTTAAACGTGGTAGTACAGGTGACGATTAATGCAGTGACAAATAGTGATCAGGCTAGTAAAAAAACTGTCCCTCAGAAACATAATAAAAACGTAAATATTAAATCACGTGACCAAGTGACGAAAACATCACGCCTGTGGTAAGGTCGTTCCTGAAATTATTTTATTGATCATCAATAATGTAGAAGTATTCGTCATATGAAATAGTGGGACAAATATTACACTGTGTAACACATTTATTATAAAATCGCCGCTCTGCTTTTTTTTTTCTTTTCATGCTTTTCATGTAAATTTTAATTTTAATGGAAAGAAAAAAAGCATTCACGTTTCACGTTCACTTGCCAGAAAATATTGAAAAAATTGGGCAACCTGTAGTTCTTGGTAATGCAGATGAATTAGGTGCTTGGGAAAACCCTATTGTAAAACTTCGTCAACAAAATCGAACGTATTGGAAATCTGATCCTGTTTCGATATCTACTATATCTAGTATTCAATACAAATATGCTATTTATATACCTAAATCTGATCCTACATCTAGAAGGGAAAATTTTGAATTTGAAGGATTTAATGGAATTGGTGCTGGAGACAATCGCACGTTGGATGTTCAGAGAAACAATCAATTTGAAATATGGAGAATACGTGATTTTTCTTTTATAGATTATATTTATAATTCTATCGAAACTAATAACCTTAAAGATAAAGTTTTGGAATATCAACATTTATTAACCCTCCACAATGATCTTACGATCCACGCATCAAATCCCAAATTTATTATCGATCGAATTGATGACAATATTAAAGAAAAACGACTGTTCTTATGTGTTCTCTTAGGATATTATATTTCAAAAAAAAGAGAAGAAGGCTCGCCCCATGAATTACCAGACAATTTCCCATCTTACTTACTGCTTAATACACTTGAGGATTATAAACATGAATTTTTACCTTTAGACACCAAAGATCAAATGCATACTGCTATCATAACTTTAATCCAGCATAATGCTTTTCAGATGAGATTTGAGTGGCTTATTATTTTTAAAATTGTGATTGAAGTTGATCCTGATTGTACTTTTATTGAGCATTTAAAAGCTTTAAAATTTTCTGATGAAAATTTAGCAAAATTCATTGAAGGATGTAAAATAATTAAACCTTATATTAAAAACATTAAATTAGAATCTTACGTTGAAATTGCAAAGGTAAATTTGATATTTGATGTAAAATTTTTTTCGAATTTTGGTCTAATTTGATTTTAATTAAACATTTTTATATTTTTTAGTGGTTGATCCAATTATGTCATAATATAGACTCTCTTTTTAAACTTTGGGATGATATTCTTTTACATAATAATGAATTTGATGAAAGTGTTTCCAAATGTTTTACAAAACGTGTTCAAGCAAACATTTCTCATTGTGAAGCTGTTGCTTTAGAACGCCAGTTCAAAGGACTTCCCAAAGATTATCGAGACCGTTTTTCCGGAGTTTTCCGAGATCATGTTATATTTTTACTTGAAAGTCCAAATAGAAAGTGGACATACGAAAACATTAATGCTATTAAAAAGTTACTTCATGACAATAGTCTGAATTGGCGCAGAGATGATGCAATTCAATCATTAGAGTTAATATCTCAGTCACATACTTTGGAATTATTAAATATATTTCCAGAAATTTTGGATGATTGGTTCCGTAGTGATTTTTCAGATACCAAAGAAAAAAAGATACCAAAAATATGTATAGTTTGGTTTAAAAATCTTTTACTCAAACTTGATACAAATATCAGTAATAAAAAATTGTCAAACGAGAGCAATTTTATTTTATCGGTATTTCAACAATTGGAGCTTATGTATCCTTTGCTTGGTCAAAGGATTAATATTTGGCGAGATTTAACAGCAATTGCCATAGATAGAGTGAAGAATTGTTCAGAAGATCGAATCTTTGCTGCAACAAAATCAATAGAGCAAATAAAACAAGATGATGTTAAAGTATTATTTTTAGAGATGGTAAAAGAAATATTAAATAGGTCTACTCTACAAACTCATGATCAGTTGTTAAACAAGTTATACATTATTTGTGATTGCAAAACCAAGATTCTAGACGTTCCAAACATGTAAGTTTTTTTGTAATAATTTTTTGTCTCTTAAATATGTTAATGTTTTAATATTTTTTTTTTATTGTTATTAATAAATCGTTAGAATGAGCGAGGATATTTTGTATCATATTATGACTAAATTGCAAAGTCAATCGACTGTATCCAGCGCTTCAGAACATTATTTGAATATTTTAAGGGCTAGTAAATTTTGGAATATTATATTACGTGCTACTGGAAACGTCGCAAAACTTAACTCAAATCCATTTGTTAAAAATATTAAAACGTCTATAAACGAACTCGCTGGATTTCTTCTTGAAAAAACTATTGATATCCAATTATTACAGCAAATTTTAGAATATAATGACGAATATCTATTTCAACATTTTGATGCGTCTGTTGCTAAGAAAGCATTGGGAGACGTAATTGTTTCTCGAGAAGAAATTGCAAAACTTAGGAAGATATGTAATAATTATCAACTTCAACTCGATGTACTTTTCAAATTTTATATCGGATTTTGTCCAAACGATAAAGTAACAGATGTAGCTGATTATATTCGAGATATAAAACAACACTTGCAAAATTTAGATAAAACAAAGGTGAAACAAGTGTTCTTACCAGATTATTGGGCATTCCATGAGAAAACTATAGACAGTGCAAGAAATTGCTACAAATTAAATCGATCTCAGGCTTTTCGTAATATCTTCGATGTTTGTATTAAGGAAGACGCTGCTGCGGTAAACGTAGAATACATAGCACAAAAATTTATTCCAAACGTTTTTGAAAGGTATAATGCTATTTGTAAACAACTTAAGGATTGGGAAAAACTCAAATGTTCAGAAGCATCTTCGCTTTGGAAAAATGTTACAGATGTTAATGCAGAGCTTGATTTAATGGAAGGTTATAAAATCTCTAATAGTCAAAGATTTGTGCAAACTCTTGATTATCTTTCAAAAATTCCTCATTGGGTACAACGACTTGAGGAGCTAGAAAAGGTCGTGGAAATGGAAGTTTTCAAAGTATCACATAATGAAGATGATTGGTTATCAAAAGCAATTCGTATTTTAAGAGATGATTCCATGAAACTTGGGCAAATAAATAATTTTTTCGAATACCTTGATAGGAGACTTTCTAATGTCAATCAAGATTGTTGGAAATTGATAAAAGAGTTATCAAGCGCTGAAGAATTTTTGAGATTCTTAAAGAAAATTGCTGAACATGATATTAAAAATCTAATTAATGGTGTGGATGATCATTCGGATGAAAGATTGATTCAAGAGGACATTGTTTCATCACTCATCCAAGTTAAACAAATTTTATTTCCTCTTATGCAAAAAAATATGGAAGCTATTTCTGATTTGTTGAAAGAACTATTAAATGTCATTAAGAAGAACCATACCTTGGGAGAAAAGATTGCATTATGTAATAGTAGCAATATGGCGCTGCAAAATATGTACAATAACATTCAAAATCGTGGAGAAGTTACTAAGGAAAAGATTAAGAATGCTGTACTTAACGGAACTTTTACATTTACACGTGACCAAAAAGAAGACAAATTCTTAGTTTCTTTACACTATCCCTCTAAATCTAATGTGAAGTATAATCTAAACGAAATATTAGATTTACGTGGACGGGCTCTTTTGATTTCAAACCCACAAAATACGGTTATGATAAATAAAAATGAGGCAGAAATGTCCAAAGATGTTATGGATAAATTTGTTGCCCAAGTCGATATTGCACAAGAAATAATTAACATAGTGTCCATGTTAATACAAATGGGACATTTTGGTTATAGAAAGTTTGAAAATAAATTACAAGGAGTGGATAATATGAAAGATTACCTGATATTTTTAAAAGAAGAACTTAAAGAATGGTAATTTCTTTTTATTTAACTTTTTTTAATATTATTGCTTTTTTATTCTTATAAGAAAATTGACGAGTTTGTATTTTTACAAATTTAAGGAAAAATATAGTAGATCGTGCACAACAAAGATGCTATTATTTAACATTCTTCCTTGCTCACCACATTTTAGCATTCTATGATTATTTCACATCAGAAAAATTAGATAAGGATAATGAAGAAGAATGCAAAATATTGATTAGATTTGTAAACAGTAAAGCCCAATTACCGTCAACTCGTAAAGAAATACAAAAAATTTTACGTGGATCCAAAAATTATCTTGAAATTCTTACCGAAATTGGAAATGAATTAGAAAGAATTTTTAGAAACGTCTCAAAACAATCACGTAAACTTAAAGCGACTGGACAACGCATAATTACAGATCTAGTTAGAAAGGGCGAATTATTCGTCGCTTCTTGTACTGACAGAACACGAGTTCCAAATATCATCATGTCATTATATGCCAATCATGGATATTACCCCGAACCGTGGCAACTCTTGATATGTACTACTTCAACTACGATGAAGGAACTAACAAACTTCATAAGAAGATGTTTATTCGCATCGAGTAATGGATATGAAAATCACTTATTTTGTATTGCAAATTTAGAATTATTAGACTTTGAATTACAATTTAGTTTAGTTAACCAAATTAAATCAACACGAGATCAAGATTATTTTTTGGCGTTTATTTGTTGCAGAGAAATTGAAATGCATCACCATATTTTAGATCAATTCTCTTCAGATGCTTATGTGACTAATGGCTTAAACACTGATGCTATGAGAGAAATTTATAAGGAGTTATGTCAAAATGTTATACGTGTCACTTCTGAATTATCTGGGCAAGGTAAAACTGATTGGATTAAAGAAGATAGTTTATGTAAAGAGAAATTTACACGTAGTTTTTTAATAAGCGATGGTATGGAGTTTGGCAGGCTTGTACGTCAATTCAAGGAATGTAAACTCCAACCTGTAGAAAGTTTACATATCAATATAATTTCAGCTGACTATCCTGAAGACGTTAACATGTTTTTATTTGAGTTATTAACTTTGGGTGTAGTTTCAACTAATGTTGATATAGTTTGCTTGCCTTTATCAGAAACACCTACATATATTTATATAGAAGTAGCCTCAAATACAGAACAGAATTTACTTAATTCTCTTCCCATGGCAGGATATTTATTGTTTAATCATTTAACTTGGAATATTAAAAATTTAAGAGTTTCTCAAGAAATTCATAGTCCAATTCAAGTTGCTTGTAATTATCTGAATATATTAGATAGTAATGAAATAGATACGAAAGAAATCCTTTTCAAGGCACATAAGGCAATTAAAGAACCATTTCCAGTAGAACGTTGTCAAAGGCTCATTGAGAAATATTTATTTAACAAAGTTACCAAAGACATTTCTTCATTTAGATCCGTTGAAATATTTATTAGTGTACTTGCAGATCAATTGGTTCGATTTTCATCAAGTCAATTATTTACCGTAGATAAACATAATTTAATAGAAGAATCTAACATTAGAATTCTTATATTAAGGAGCTTAATAGATGTTTCAAGGGATTTTGCAACCAATTCTATTAAAACAAAAGATGCACAGCTAGAATCTACAAGTGCTATAGATGCTGATGATGAAAAAGCTCATCGTGGTACAATTGTTCAATGGGACGACTCAAATCATCTTATTGTATTTTTCAATTCTCACAATAAAATATCAGTTTTGTATCGTGACAGAAATAAAGTTCATGAATACATAAAGATTTTGTTAAAAAATCAAGTAATTGGTGATCAAACAAAATGGGAATTAGAAGATTATAATTCGATGTCCGCAAATGCCCTCTTCGTAAAGTTGGAATATTTGGCGCGAAGATCGACGGAAAAATTGGAACTTCCTGAATATGCTTTGTCTGGTGATAATTTAATAAAGATGGCTTTAATTCTTCTAAGAGCGCGTGCGAACATTCCGGTCATAGTTTGTGGTGAAGCAGGGTGTGGCAAGGTAAAAAATCTATTTTAATCTGATTTTTTTGTCTATTCTGTTATTAACAATTTTCATTTCATACATAGACAAGCTTAATTGCCTATTTGGCTATGATGGTCGAAGTTCAATTCATGGCTCTTAATCTTCATGCTGGAATTGATGAAGGAATTATTATGATGTTTATGAATGATGCTTTGAAAAAAGCAGAAAAAGGAGAAATCTGGTTATTCTTTGATGAAATCAATACTTGCAATCATATAGGTTTACTTGCAGATTTAATATCTCGTCGAATACTTAATGGCAAACCTATACATCCAAATATTCGTTTATTCTCTGCCTGCAATCCATATCGTATTCGTACAAGAACTCAAAGTGAAGCTGTTTTGACAAATAAGGTTAAAATATACGAAGAACGGAGTCATCTTGTTTATCAGGTCAAACCACTTCCTGATCAAATTTCGGATTATGTATGGGGCTATGGTGTTTTAAGACCAAAAGATGAATTAAAGTACATTGAAATCATGGTTGAAAAAGAATTAAGAAAGTTAGGTCATCCTGTATTTGTCGAACTATTATTTGCTTCTCAAAGATTTATTCGAAAGGCTGAAGAATCATATAGTGTTAGCTTACGTGACGTTAAACGAGCTATAACGTTGGTGAAATTCTTTTATAATTCTCTTGAAAATCGTCCGGTTTACAAGAAGGGTCACAAATATCCACCACCTGGAAATCCAACTATAACGACTAGATCTTATGTTTTAGCACTTAGTCTCTGTTACCACTCTCGATTATATGATCAAAATTTACGCAAACAATATCGTCGCGAAATGGGACAAATATTACAAAATCACAAAGCTTATATAGGAGAAAACACATTTGCTAAAATTATACGCGAAGAACAAGAGGATTACATTAATAGAATGCAATGTCCACCTAATACAGCGAATAATGAAGCTTTATTAGAGAATGTTTTGGCTATGATTGTATGCATTTTGACACGAATCCCACTGTTTCTTATAGGAACCACTGGATCTTCAAAATCTTTGGCAATTCGTCTTATAAGTTCGAATTTACGCGGATCTGATTCAAATGATAAATATTTCAGAAGATTACCACAGATTTACTTAATTCCACATCAAGGCAATTATTTTTCAACTTCTGATGGTATAATAAAGGTCTTTGATAAGGCAAATAAATATCAAGAAACAACGTCCAAGCAATTTCCTGTTATTAGTGTTGTTTTACTTGATAATGGTGATTTTCGCTTTCCTTATAGTTAGTCTTTTTGCGTCATTTGTTTTTTTAATTGAAATTAACCGAATTTGTTCGTTATGATTTTGAATTTATTAGTTGATTTGACTGAAACGAGTCCTTTTAATCCATTAAAAGTACTTCATTCTCTGCTTGAGCCAAGCTATCCGGCCACAGGACCAACTGTTTCAGTGATAGGAATATCTAATTGGCGCTTAGATAACAGTAAAAGTAGTCGTGCATTACTTGTTCAGAGGTATGATTATAACGGTACAGAACATATAATTTTGCGAGGTTTTCTTACGAAAATAATTTTCTTTTTTTTATAGGCCACAATTTAATTTAGATGATTTAACCGATACTGCTGAGCGTTTATTAAATACAAGGGTTATTGGATATGGGCAAAAAGGCGTTTTAGAACCTTTAGCTAAAGCATATTTGGATTATGATAAAAACGGTCAAGTTTTACCCGATTTCCATGGTCTCCGTGATTATTACGCATTGATCAAACGGCTTTCATTAGATGAAATGACTCCAGAGAATATTCAAATAGCATTGGCTCGCAATTTTGGGGGGGCTGAAAATAATAGATTGTACGAAAAGTACTTTGGAAACGTACTTAAGACATTTAATAATCATAAACCATGGTTTTGTAAACCTATTCCGATTGAAAAATTGATCGATTCAAATTTAGATGATCCTGATGCACGTCATTTAATGGTGATCGGTAAAAGTGATTCAATTGTAAATTTGCTGACTTATCAGTTAAAGAGGAGAGATTTGGATCCTGTTGTAATTCTAGGATCACAATTTCCCGATGATCAAGAGGATTATTATTATAGTGTTTTGAGCAGAATAATGGTTAATAATTTAATTTTCAACTCAAAGAATTTTTTTTCCCTTGTTTAATATTATGCTAATATTAAAATCAATATATCATTTTAGATGTGCGTTGAAGCAGGCAGACCATTAATTTTAACAGATTTAGAAACAATTTATGGTAATTATTTCATTTGCTTTCATAGATATAATAATCAAGTAAATAAAAAATTTTTTCCTTATTTCGATAGGGAGTCTTTACGATTTATGGAATCAAAATTATATTGTAGTAGGAGACATGGATAATCCTAAATACTTTACACGAGTTGCACTTGGAGCGTATGCCAATCCTATGCTGTAAGTAAATTTGTGAATTTTATCACTCATATTTTATTATTACAAAACATTTTAAGTGATAATAAATTTTTAGTTACGTTTCGCCGAATTTTAAATGTATTCTTGTTACGGATGAGAATAAATTGGCTTTAGCTGATCCCCCACTTCTTAATCGATTTGAAAAACAAAGATTGTCGATAAATGACATACTTGACGATAGGCAAATATTACTTGTTGAATATTTAGACAATTGGATAAAGCAAATGTCAACTCTGGTTAAACCTATTTCAGTGACCGACTTATATAATAAATTCACCCAAAAGGATTTATTCATTGGATTTGATAGAGATGAAACTTTAAAAAGTTTAGTTCTTGACATTACAAAGAATAACCCCGAAGCTAATGATAATGAGATTTTAGAAAAGTGCAAAGAATCATTAATTGCAATAGCATCCCCTGATGGAATTATAAGAGCCGAATTATCAATTTTAGAACAAGGTGAAGTTGATCGATGGAAATATGTCTATTTCAACCAACAACATCACTTTGACCTTTCCAATTATTTTGACGCTTTATTTGATCAAGAAAAATTATTTGCGGATCCCAAAGGACAATTAGTGATTATAAATACATTTTCTAAGATAACCATAGATATCAAATCTTGTTTACACGATTATTTAAGATATCAAGTATATAATTTGTCAATCATTAAGACTGAAGTTCAAATTTCGAATATAGTGAAAAATTTCTTTTTTGAATCGAAAGATAAGGTTTTAATTCTTCAGTGCGATGTTAATAATATAAAGTGTATCAAATCAGTAAAGTACGTTATTGAACAGTTCCGAAATGAATTTTTGGCTAAGAAAGAGAAGTGTGAAACAAATATGCTCATTAAACACATATGTATAATTTTACATATTCAACGAGATTATTATAAATCAAGTTTAATAACTTCTAACTTTATTGGTGACTGGAAGCGAATTACTATCGAATCGTTAAAACCATCAGAGATACCGCTAACGAATCTTCTGGATAAGACTTTATATAAAATAATTAATTCGGAATTGTTTGAAAAAATAGTTGATTCAACAATTCCATTTGAAAAAATCCTAAAAGATGAATTATTATGGTGCTTATCATGTACAAAATATCAACACTCTAATGAAAATTATATCAGGTATGATAACTTTGTGTCTTACTAAAGAAGATTATTTATAATATAATTAATTTATGTGTAAATTCCATTTTTGTAGTACATTGAATAATCAAATTTTAAGCAATTCGATTTTTATAAATTGTATTAAAACTAAAACTTTTGAATGGATTTTAGAAAATTGTAAAAATTGGCAATATGAAGTAGTTTTAGATAAAATGTATTTATCAAAATTTACTTGCTTATCACTGGCTTTACAAGATTATATAAGAACAATTATTAAACAAACTGTTGCTAAAATTTTATATTCACTCGAAAAGTTATCAGCAGTAGCTACATTTTTCAATTATAACAATAATAAGGAATCTAAAATAAAAAGTGAATTATCCGATTTATGGAAACATTTCTTTATGGATAATACAATCATCAACATTAATAACTTAAGTGAACCAAAACCTTCTATATATAAAATATCACACTTAATGATTAATGATCTTGAATTTCCTTTTTCATATTATTTCTTGGATCAAATTAATTTCTATAAAAAGTTATATTATGAAGAACTGGATATATTAAAACAAGTTTTAGAAAATGATGATGGATTAATTGAAAATCATCTTGAAGGTTTTAAAACCAATTTGGTTTCCATATATCCAAATTTTGAATATTTGCAAAAATATTCGGAGTTGTATTATAATGATTTCATTAAAATAAATTTATCAGCTTATTCAACGAAATTGGATTTCATTTTAAGACATTTAATTGGAGTAACTGAAGATAATATTATAGATCCATTTATTCTTCATATTTATTGGTGGAAATATGCAACAGAAATTTTAATTCAATTAAAATTGGTTGAAACATTTCCAGATCTTATTATAAAGGCTCAGAAAGATTTTATTGTATATGGTAAACTTGGACAATATCTTTTCAAAGAATCAATTAATTTGATTTTACAAAATATATGTGATGATAAACCATGGAAACAAGATATGGATTTCATTTTATCCATATATTATAAAATTAATGATTCAAAAAATCTTTCAAACTTGCGCTTATTATTTATATGCAATGATTTATTAAAAATTAATACGTTTCCATTAGAAAAAATCAAAGAAATTATTAATTTAGGAAAATCCACCAAAAAGCAAGAAATTATTCCAACTGAAATTATCAATTTAGTATTTAATAATTTAGACTACAGTAATGAGATTTCTATTACATCATTCGTTAAAAAAAGCCTTAGTCTTATTTCTTTGGAATCAGAAATTCGTTTAACTCTTTACAAAAATATATTTTCACAATATTCTTTCAAACTGATGAATAATGGTATAATTGAAAAAATATTTACTACTGAAATTCAACAAAACAAACAAATATTTTTCATATTAATTAATAATCCTGAAGAAGCTTTACAACTTTCAATTAGATTGAAAACTATTAGTGATAATATTAAAGACATTAACTCAAATATGGCTGAATCTTGCTGTGACATAATTCAATCAATTTTCAATCAATTTGAATTAAATGAATTGTTACCTTATTTTAAGAATTCAATTGAATCATTTATAAAGAAAGAAGTTTTGCCTTTGCAACAAATAACTTCAATTGCATTTTTAAAAGAATTTACCAATAAATACTGGAAGAATTACTTCCAAAAAGATAATTCTTTATCTAAATCATTAATCAAAGAAATTAATAATATTATGAAAATTAGTGGCAACCTGTTTATACAATCAATGCAATCTTATTTTATACTAATTTTACATCAACAAAGTTCATTTGATATAAAGCAACTTGAAATGTTAAAGAAAGAATTTACATTTTTTGAAAGTTTTACCAATATAGAGTCAATTACCAGTATGGAAATGTATTTTCCTCCTAAACTTTGGAAATCAATCAGAAAAGTAAATTTTAAAGATTTTCACACATATTATGATAATACTTTGGACAAATATCCATTACTTTCAGTATTTTTTAAGCATTACAAAAACTTAAATTTCATCAAACATCTTTATCCAATTATTAGATTTGTAAAAATTCTAGGCTTTAAACTTGAATATCATTTAACTAGAAAAGCAGCTCAAGTTATGACATTTCATGAATTTATTAAAAAAGAATCTGCAGATGATAGTGAATATGTCAATTTAAAATCTTTATTTGAAGAATTTGCTATTAGTTGGAATTCTATTATTAGTTATATTGATCAATATCAATCTAAAGAATTACTTAATAAGCCGCATATGAATCTTGAACTTCCTGTAATTTTTGGATTAATTGAACAAAAAAATGATGGAATTTACTTAAATGCAATTTTAGAATTTTTAATTAAATTACACAATAAATTTTTAGATGATGTTATAAATATTCCAATTGAAAAATGCAAAAGCCTTGACTTTATAAAGAATTTGTCTTGGAATTATTTAAATTCTAAAACATATTTTACACTATCTACAGTAACACAAGCACAAGATAATAATTTTATTAATTATGAATGGAATGATAAAATTTTAAAGTATAGTCAAAGAAATGTGAGTACAAATGGAAATGTAAGCTTTATATTTGATTTACGAAAAATTGAAATGAAATTAGCAAGAAAATTAGTTCTTGATAAAGTTTATTTTAAAATGGAAAATAATCAATTTTATTTAAAAAATTTTTCATTCAAATATGAATTATTTCATAATTCTCCAAAAATTCTTTTTGATATTAAAAAAGTATTACCACAAGTACCTATTCCAGGAGATAAAATGCTAATGATATTAACATTCCTTCAGCAATCAAATTCTTCATTAATTTTAAATAGTTCAACAAATTTAGTTGATTTATCTGAATTACTTTTTCTTTTTGAAATAATGCTTTGTTTTATCAAAGAAATATCAATTCAAAATAGTAATATACTTATTCTAGATTTTGTTGACCAATGGTTGAAATTAGCAAGATATAATATAGAATCTATAGATATACTTAAAGAGTTTTCTTTAAAACATATTATTGCATTTTATGAATTAACTGAAGAACAAGTTGCTAATTCAATAATTCACAATATTGATGTTAAATTTAAAATTCCATTAATGCAACAAATGAAGGATTCGATCAATAAGGTTGTGAGTTATAATAATCAAAGTCAACAACTTATTCCTTCTAAGGCATTGGCTCTTGCTTTAAAAAGATTTATTTATAGATTTTTATTAGTTAATTCTGATATTGAAAATCAGAATTTAAATACATATATTTTGGATTTCACTTTAGATTTATGGAGTGATGATATTAAACAAGAATTGATTGAAAAATTGTTTCCTACTTGTTTATTAGTATCTCATGCTTATAATGCTTACACATTTATAGTTAGTGAAATTGAGGTATGTATTTAACAGATTTTTTATTAAATTGATCTTTTAAAATAATTTAATTTTAACATTTTATTAATTAATATAAATAGAAAACAATGAAGGGAGAAGAAAATAATGAAAGCTTTTCATCTGCATCTTCGATAACTGCAAGAAAAAATTTGATTAAAAAATTTAAGAAGTTTACAAATTAAGCAATACTTTAACTACCTTTTATATTTATTATTTTTGTATATTTGAAATTTGATATATTCGTTGTATTAATTATATTTAAATAAAGTTTCAAATTTGAAATAAGATTGATGGGTTTAATAGTAAACTGAAAAAATCTTATTTTCATGTTAAGCTTTTTTTGATATTAATAGTAAATATTAAATTGAGGTTTTTTTTATTATTGAAAAATGTGACTTTGACTATTTACCCGCGTTAATGCAAAATCTATGACGAGAGCCACTATTTCTAAGTATTTCTTATATCGTTAAGAATTAAATTGGAACGTTACATAATGTATTTTAACATATTTCAGTTAGATGTGAGACGACTAAAACATGATTTTTGTTTATTCTTAAAGATATATCTCTATCGTTATTCATGTATTAATTATGTCTTTACAACTTATTGTGCTACAATGATACGTCCAAACACGGAACTTTCGGGCTACGTTGATATCGACATGCCAAAATCTCGAGAAGTACCCAATATACCCAATCTAGATTAAATTAACAATCTCAAGAAAATAATTATTAATCGAAGACATCCTTTTGAGGCTCTTTTACTATTTTTCCTTTATTTATTAAAAAGAATGATGGGCCATTCTTTTGTTGAATACTGCTTAGTTGTTAAAATAAAAAATCACTCTTCTCTCTTGCTTTCCGTAACAAATCTTGCTTCTTCCAATCGTAGATCATTTAACGATATACCTATAATCTTGAATTACTTTTACAACTTGTTCCAGTGTAATATAATCTTTAATAGGCAGCGAAACTACTGTCAGAGGCTGTTCCATTGACAACCCCTTTCTATATTATTTGTTGACCGTATCCACCTTTATCCTACTGGATCGAAATTTTGGATTCTGAAGTTAATTTTTCGAATTACTAATTTTTGTCGCCTATGTACGATCCAGTCATTATCTGTACTTCCATTTCTATTAACTTTTGAACTGACTTCTTTAATTGCTCTTCATCTCCAAAATTTGCTAAGAAGACCCTCTATTTGCCGAAATTTACTATTTTACCGTACTTGTAACTATACCCATTTTCGTACATCCATTAAGAAACTGATTTTATTATTTGAAGGCCTTCCTCTTTATACCCACTAATCCAATTTTAGCTGTAAACCATCGACCTTGTATCATCAATTTGTCTTTTATTATGTAATCTACTCGCCATTCTTTTTTTTCAAAAACATTCCTCTTGAAACTTAATTAAATTGGTGCTGGACCTAACCATTTGATAATTTAATATGTTACAATTTACTTACTTTAAATAACTGATTTCACTTTATAACTTATCAGAATAATCAAACTTATCAACTTTTTCTTGTATCTTAAAACGTTTAAGAATTAAAATAGATTAAAAGGTTATAATATTAATTCGATCTCATGAACTATAATTACAATTTTCAAATTATGATAAAAGTAATGCTAAGTCGTAACCAATAAAGTAATCAAAAATTTAAGCAAATTTATTTTATTTTTATTTGTGTTTATTTATGTTATTTATGTTTTTAAAATCATACTTAATATTATGAAAATGCTGGTTAGCTGAGTCACGGAAATTAAATGGTTTAGTGTAACTGATATTATATATAATTTAAAAAATATATAGGTGCATGTTAGATATCTGTTATTGTTTATATAGACGCGTAAAATCTCGCATATTACTAATCGGTTGAACAATAACAACAATAACACACATCTCACGTCGGCTTGTTCTTATAAATAATTATGAGATCGGCAAAGTAGGCTTCAAGTTATTCTTTTTTAACTTAAAGCTTCTGAGTTAATACTCGGCCTAATGTAATCAAACCCAAATCACGTTTCTGGACTCTGATCAATATATAAATAGGTACGGTAACAAGAGATCGGTGCTTATGTTTTTTTATGTATTTTCTAATGTAGCGAACCTTCTATTATGTAATATAGATTGCACGTGTAGAATACTATTATAAATGTTGACAATAATTATAATATATTATTGCTGTTGTTGGATGATTTAAACCACGTACGAATCTCTTCGGGGCCAGAACTAACGTAATTCCGCCTGGCATTACCAAAAGGAAGGGATCTACACATTATGCTATGCAAACTTCGTAAAGTATCACTTTTTTTTCGCTAAGATTGTAAGTCAATTTATTAAAGTATAAAGTAAACAGTAAAAAAAAAACTATTGATACAAAAACTCCGTATTATATAACTTTACCTCCATTATTAGATGTACTTAAAATAATTAAAATTTATAGTTTAATTAAATTATAATTTCACATCCCAAATTAATGTGCCAAATTATTATTATCAATAAAACACAAATTAATATAAATGTAACTTTGGACTAAACACAACACTTTGTTATCCAGAATTCCAGATGGATATCATCTTATAAATTTTCTTTTAATGATAGTGTTAGATATGTTTTAAGTTATACAAGTTCTTGTTTTATTATTAATTTTATTAATTTCTATTTTCTAAATAATTTAATATAGTATAAATAAAACATTTTTATGAATATATAAATTTTTTTTTTAAAAAAAAAAAATAAGATTTATTATTAAGCGTTTCGCTTAAAAATTTTTCTAATAAGTGAAATATTTATTAATAAGCCTATTATGAAACAAACCTAACAGTGTATCACTATATTTAGTGTTCAGTTTTATGCGATTTGAGTTTGGTTTGGATATTTAACACAGATCAGAATTAACTGAAATTAAAAACAATTGAACTGTAAATTTTTAGTGCGGGTCAGCACTACTTGATGCATTACAATTTCCAAGGGATTTTAATGACCTATCGAAGAGATAGAAAATTAATCTCTACTGCGTTTTAGTTACTTTAAATAACTGATTTCATGACTTTGACTGAATAAATCAAATCAAACTTAAATCAAATTGAAATTGAAAATTGGATTTGAATGAATTTGAATTAAATTTGAATCGAATCAATTTGAATCAAATAAATTTAAGTTGAAAAAAAATTTTGATAAGGAAAGAGAAGTAATTCAACAGCAAATAAAAGTCAAAATATTAATATTATTTCTAGGCAAATTTTTTACGTAATATTTTTCTTTTTATAAATGATACCGAAATATATAATAATGCAAACCTTCATTCAATAAACAAGATGAACTGGAAAATTTTCCGATGGCAACTTCTTAATATTAAAAATATTTTATTTTCTTTTTTGCTGATTTGTATTTTCTGTTATACGTACGCCAAATCATTTGTCAATCACTGCGTCTAGGATTTATTTATTTAAGAAATGCAATTATCAGTGACGACTACAGGAAATCAATATAATAATTTAGGAAAGTGGTACAAATAGAAAACTGTAAAAAAATTACCCGGGTTCCATGATTTTCGTCATGCATCACGTGATATAAATAGCCAAGTTAAAATAACGATTTAATTTAATGCTAAATATTACTCTTTAATAGGGATGGCAACGGTCGGTCACGGTCGGTCATCGGTCGGTCATAACCGGTTAAGGGCCTTTGAC
>JADRCO010000758.1:0-26855 GCA_021464525.1 Rhizophagus sp. LPA8_4_AMF
AAATTAAATTAAGCTGATTTGAATTTGTCAAATTCAAATCAAATTCAAATCAAATATCAAATGTCAAATCAAATTGCAGAACTCTATACTGATTAGGTTTTTGATTAAAATCTATTTTAACATTTATTATTATTTATTTTTTAAGTAATTTTTTTGTTAAATATCTAAATTTTTTAATTTTTTTCTCATTTTCTTAATCCTTTCTTATTTTAATAAATAAACTTCATGATATTTTTCTTTTTATTTTTAAAAATGATTTTACTAGTTTCAAATTAAAGAGGAAAATTTGCAGAAGGGTTTAAAAGTTCTTTTATATATTTTTGGCTTCATTTTTCTCACTTGAAAATGATTTGATCAATTTTTATTAAGTACTGTGCCACAAAGCTGATAATCTGCAAATTCTGCAAATCAGTGAATATGTTTTAACCAAATGGTAAATTTTACCATAAAGTATTTAATTATAAAATTTTAAAATTTTAAATGCAATATAAATATCATGATAAAAATATACTATATAATAAAATTCACTATTTGGCAAATTTTACTGGCACTTATTTTTAAATTAATTTTTATATTAAAATATTTAATAAAAATTTTTTAATTTATACTGAATGTTAATATATATATCATATGATTTTATAAAAAATTATATATAAAATTTTAAGTAATATATTTTTTTCACGCTTGTGATATATCACATTTTCCTTTTTGGCAATTTGTATATATTAATTATATCAATCATTTTGATCACGTAACTTCATTAAGATTTCTCATTTTTTAAAAAAATCCTGGCATAAGATCTTATATACATATTATATACTATAAGAAACCTTATATTATGAATATTTTTAGTCGCTCTACAAGTTTTCTTAATATGTTAAAAGTATTTAGAATGTTATTTTTAACTTTTACATGTAATATATTATAGGGGTGCAACTTATTGCAAGTGTGATAAAAATAAAACCCAATTTTTAATAAATATAATTTTAAAAAAATATACAGTTCTGCAAATTTACTTAAAATATTAAAATTAGTTTTAAATATTAATTTTAACTTATTTAACAAATTCTGTTTTTTTTTGTTTTTTATTAAATTTAATTCTGTCTAACATTAAATGATTGGTATAGAAAATTTACTTTTGGAAATCTATATTTAAACATCCTATATATATTAACTAAAATTTTTTTTTTTTTTTTGCAGTACATATCATATTTTATGAGAATTAATGTAAATAACAATTTTTGTAAGAAATATGAAATTTAGCTATCTAATATAATTAAGTACAATACTATCTGTCATTCTAATGAACTCCATGTGTGTACTATCAGTGAAACTAATTCCTATATGAGTAAGAGTGTGTGACACACTACTATCTTAGCGAGTCTATTATATAATCAAAAAAATGGTATCTAAAGACTTTATTGTATTGCAATTTTTATATTCTCTACTAACCTTCCAAATTATAAAAAGTATACCGCTAATTCACATAACCCCATTGTCATCTGCATATGATTGCTAAAGTAAAAATTATTTTTAATAATATATATTTGGTTTAACTGATAAAAGAATTCTTCAGCCAATCGCATGGTAATGATATTAATTCTTTTACTGACATATATAGTAGACTTGTTGAAGCCATTCATAATTGTTGAGTTGGTAATTATAGATAGAATTTCCTGCCTAGTATAGAAATAATACAGAAAACTCAAATTATATTAAATATAAACTTGATAAACCCACTTAAAAACATTCTATAATAAAAAGTAAAAATAAAAGAAAACAAAAAAGAAAGAAAAAGAAAAAATAAAATCTATATAAAATGAAAAAATAAAACCAAAAAGAGAACCAGCAATACCAAAGGAAGAGATCCATTTATCTTTGTCCTTTTTTTGGCGTAATATAAAGAACCATTATAAATAAGCTACAAATTCAAGTACATATCAAATTTAAAAGTATTAGCATATAACATTCCATTTGAGTATAAGAGAATCTATGGTCAATTGTTAAACCAATAAAGGTTAAAATCTAAAAAAAGAGTAAAGACCATACACGTCACGTGATTTGTTAATTTGTTGATTTTGTACATGAGAATTTTCTTTGTCCATAATAACACATGTCAAAAACGCGTTCAAGCCAAAATCAGAAGAAGGCTTAGTTTATGATATAATCCAACTTTTTGAACTTTTTGAATAAGGCCAACCAAGTAAATAAACCCTTTTAGAAAAAAAGAGTGAGAGAAAAAAATAAAAAGAAGACAGAAAGGAAGATGGTAAAGACAAAAAAATATTCAAAAATCTTTCAGTCAATAACCGCACATTTAAAAAAAGTAATTCGTAGGTGTGCTAATTATTATTAGCTTTATCTATTAAACCATTCAACTAAGAAGTGATAATACGTAAGACCGTTGAAAAGTCACTTGTTGTATTTAGGAATTGAAAAAGTCTTCATTCTCAAGGGCTTCTTGAATTCTTTTTATAGTATTTCATTCTTTTATGTATTTTTCAGGGACCTTTTTAAACTTGAAAAATACAGTACTTCATAATATATTTGCTTAGAATAATAATTTATTGCAATAGGTTATCTTGCCAACCTGGAATAAAATCTAATAGACAGTTTGCTAAGACCTACAAAGGATAAAAATCTTGAAATATACTATATAAAAAAAATAAAATAATAAAGAACAGTGTATATTAAAAGCTTAAAATGTATTTGTTATAAAGAAAATAAAGAAAAATTAAGAAAAATTAAATTTTTTAACGAAATAATGTTAGTAAAAAAATGGTCATAAATGTGGCCAGAAAGAATTTGTCCAATTTTTTCACAACTAAAATTTATTATATTTAATTTATTATTAAAAATATTATTAATAATATATTTCTTTATATAAGACTCTTTTCTACTGTTTTTTAAAACATTAGAATCTTCTAATACTAGGATGATTTTTTCACTCTTCATTTCAAATAACATTAATAGAGCAGACTTCTAATTTATATATTCCACACCATCTTTAACTGATAGTAGAAATAATGAATAAATCTTGATCAAATATGATAATGACTTTAAATATGGTAAAATTATTAGAAAATCTTTAATCTCATCTTTTTACTTTATATATTAAATTAAAATGATATTACAAACTGTTTTATAAAATCAGGAATGCAATACCAATTCAAGTACAGATAGGATCAACTAAATATGTATAAATGAAAAAAAAATATCATAAAGATGCTATTGTAATTAAAATAGAATTTTTATTATATGTGTATAATAAATGCAAATATTATATTCTTGCTCTAGTGAGAAATGATGCCTTATCACTATACAACTCTGATCTTTAAATAAACTTCAATTAAAAGAAATCAGAATTTTTCCTCTGAACAAGATGCTGATAAATAGATTAATCTTGTTAAAATTACTTGTAGATGAATTATTGGATATAAGTAATACATTAACACAATACTCTAAAAATAAAATTTTGATTTATACTGATTAAGGTTGCTTACTAAAATTAGGGAGTTTTAGCAGGATGGCGTATGCAAAACTGCCAAAACTAGTTTTGTAAAATCACCCTAAAATTCTGAAATGCTGAAATTGCCAAAACTTGTAAAACTGTTTCAGCATTTTGGCATAATATGTCATATGATATATATATAGTTTCAGCATTTTGATAATTTGTAAATAATGGCCAATCAGTTTGATTAACCATTATATGATCTGGCTGATAATCTATTTTTTACAGTTTTTTTTAAACTGATTTTTTTTCATTTTAAAAATTATTTTTTTATTTCGTTTTTTATTTTTTAAAAAAAATTTTTTATTTATTATATGTAAGGTTACTTGTCTAAACCTCTTCAAAATCCTACGATTAGTTTCTCTAAGATTTTACTATAGTTTTATTATAGTTTCAGCAAAGTTTTGGCAGTTTTGCCATTTATAATAAATTTTGGCAGGTTTCACTTTTTTCCAGAATTTTGCCAACTTTTTAATAAGACTTTCATATAATTTTGGCAAAGTTTCGCAATTTCAGCATTTGCTAACTTGCCAAAACCCTCTAGTTTTTCCAGCAACTTTAATTACATGAATTATGAATATTAAAATGTTACAAACTGGACTTTGGAATTAAAGTAAGAGGAGAAGGAATTTTTTATGTATTCTTTGACTTTAAGAAACATTTCTAACATTTTTTTCTTCTTTTTTTAGGTTGCTGGATGATAATTACTAACTGGACTTTAGAATTATGTAAGTAAAAAGATGGATTGATAATATTTTTATTTTTTTTAAAAGAAACGTTTCTAACACTTCTCTTTTTCTTTTTTTAAGTTACTGAATGAAAAATATGACTTGGACTTTAGAGTTTAGGTAAAAAAGATCGGAAGTGGATTTTTTTATAACATTCTTTAAAGAAACGTTACTAAATGCTTCTTTCTTCTTTTTTAGGTTACTGAATAAAGAATACACAAGTAAGTTAGCGGGAAGTGCGAGGGGATTTTTTTCTTAATTTATTGAAGAAATGTACTAATGTTTCTTCTATTTTTTTTCTTTTAAGTTGCCAGATTTTTTAGACAAACCCAGACTTGAAATGTATGTACAAGTAAGTTAGTGAAAAATGAAAGGAATTTTTTTAATTTATTGAAGAAACATTACTAACATTTTTTCTATCTTTTTTTTCTTTAGGCTGCCAGATTTTTTAAACGAACATGAACTTGAGAATGTGTATACAAGTAAATTAGCGGAAAGTAAAAGAGGATTTTTTTAATTTATTGAAGAAACGTACTAATGTTTCTTTTATTTTTTCTTTAGGTTGTCAGACTTCTTGGATTTGAAGTATGAGTAGAGGAGTTGAGTTGTAACGAATGCCAGGCTAATGGTATAATGAACTAAAATCATCAATTTATCTTCTTATTATAAAATAATTGCGTATTTATTGAGTTTTATTTAATAATAAATTTATTAATATTTTAATAATTATGTGATTAGACTTGAAAATATAGGATCTTTATTAATAAAAAAAAATCATTTTGTTAAAGATATTACAATAAAACAATATTATAATAAACTTAATAAATTTCTAATTATATATAAATTTATTAGTGACTGTTTAAAATTAAAAAAAGCTGAAATCATGCTGAAACTCATATAAATATCAATATCTGTTATACCAAAACCATAGATAAACTTATTATTGAGATTTTGCAAGTTTCAGCAGTTTCACAGTTTTGGCAGGTTTTGGCATTTTGGCATTTTAGCAATTTCACTACTATATAAGAGTTTCAGCATTTTGCGTTAAACCAGATGGGTTTCAGTAAGCAACCTTAATACTAATTATACATAAAGTTGAAATTAAATTAATTTCAACTTTCAAAATGGTTAAAATTGTCAAAATTAATTCAACTTTACCCTTCTAAAAGTCAAAATAGTCAAATTAAATATTGAATAATTATTTATAATTATTAAAATTTAATAATAAAAGTATTTTAAGGATATCATAGCATCTAATAATCAAAATCTGATAATCTATAGTCTATTTGAAAGCTTTAATTAAAATAAATCAAATGGCAGTAAGAGCATATTGATAGCATCAATATTAACTATTCTATTTATACTTAAAGATTTAGATATTTTGCTTATAATTTCAGTATCTAGTGATCAGATTATAATGATCTTAGTACCTTTCAATTCTTCTTGTTGAAATGATTTGAATGATATGTATTTTATTACTGTAAGTAGCGAATAGTATAATATTTTATTGAATTTATAATTACAAACAATACATCACAAATATTTACATAAACTATAAACTATCTAACAAAATAAAATAAAAGTTACACAAAATTGAAATATAAATTAAACTACAACACAATTTTGTAAATTACAATTTGAAATTTACTGAACTAAGTTTTAGATCAACTATCAAAATCCAGAAATCTATACTAATTAAAGATTAGTACAAATGCACTCTGGAGAAGGATTGTTCGATTCATCAAAAAATCCAAAATGTTATCCATCTAGGAATTATTTTGGACTATATTACTCATCCAAAATGAAAAATAACTTTATCCTTAAAATAAGTTTTTAAGAAAATAAAAAGTTTATTATTTTATTTTACAAAAAATTTTGGATATTAAAACTTCTAAAAGTAAAAAATCAAACTAATTTATAAAAAGTAAACAAATTATTATTTTTTTATTTTAAAATATTACTACTGTTTCTCTTTTTTAAAGGTAATTTCTGAATTTAAATTTGGCAATTAGATATATATTATATGGATTTTTTCAATTTGCTTATTGGTTATAGTTGATAATACCTAATTGATATAATTTTATTAATTGCTAACCATTATTTAATTAAATTAATTAAATTATATTTGTTAAATTTACAAAAATTGTTATAACTGATAAATGCTAATTATTCTTGTAGTATTAATAATTAGTAAACATTAAGATTATGTAATTTTAAAAATTTATACTAAATATAAAAACTTTATTTTACAAAATTTAACATATTATTTAACTATTTTTGAAAGTCAAATATTTTTGTTGTAATAATAGTATATCCAAAAAAAAAAAAAAATTGTACTAAAATTTTGAAAAACGAAGAACATTTGAAACTTTTATATACTCTACTCTAAAGTGTTCTTACGTAGGACCTTTAAAAACCGGAGAAATTAAAAATTCTCTCTTATATCGCTATATCTTATGTGTGATATGTGATATGAATTTATCACTTATTATTTGAACTTTACCACTTGTGTAGATAGATATAAGAATAGAAGAGCGGGAAAAGAAACGAACTTTAAATAAAAGATCAAATAATAAATTTAAAAAATTCTTTGTATAACAAATATCTAATAAAATCAATCGACATCAATAAACCAAAATCAAGAATATAAAGTACCATATGAATTAACAATTAATCTTTACAGCCCAATTTAAAATTTATAATTAGTCATTTTTGTTGAAAAACGTGAAATAAAATAAAATCTATAATAATTTGTTAATAAATTCAAACTAATGTTATTGACAAACTGTAATCATTTTCTTCTTTGGTATTTATTGTTGAATTGGTATCAATAATTTCTGAATTTTGGATTCAGTTATTACAATGCCGATTATTCTTTCGTCATTTTAGGTTTTCTTAACCCAGAAATTGGTTGGCCACTAGGAGCTGCAAGCTTTGAGGGGACCATTCTTGAAGACGCAGGCAATTTACTTATAGACGTCCGAGTACTAGGTTTTGATAGTCTAGTAGGAGTAGCTAGCATTGATGTATTATGGGGAGGTATGGGAGATGTTCCTCTACCCGGTGAAGAGCCATAAGAGACCGAACTCGTCAGAGAAGTAAGTGAATCGGTTTCGGAAGCGCCAGTAGGCGATTCCGGAGGAGTAAAAATCATACTTGAAGCCGAGTATTCATCATGAGAAGACAAGCTATCAGTACTTTGTCGACCACCATAATACGGAGCTCGAAGGACAGAAGGAGATCGAATACCGGAACTTGAATTTGGAGTAGCGATATTTGAATGAGTTATTTTGGCAGTATTATTTATGTTTCCAACCGCAATACTTTGAGGTCGAGGTTTTTTAAGAGCTGTCTTAGATGGTTCAGATAAACTAGCAAGCCGACTCAATGGTCTCACAGAGGTTGTCGATGTAGATGAAGGTTTGGCAATGCCAGCCCGACTTGAAGGTCTTTTTGCTAGCTCAGGATTAGAAGTAGGTGTATGCAGCTGTGACTCGGCATATTTAGACTTTGTTGAATTAACATTTGATGGCGGAACACTATTTCGAATTCGACTTTGTGAACCGGTAGAAATATTGGAAGATTTTGGTGTACCGATGTGTGACCCGGCTCTACTCGAAGGCCGGACTCTTGGAGCTGCAATATGTGATGCGGAAGACCTAGCCAAAACATCATCAGCGGAACTATTACTCACACGACTCATTGATCTTGGACGAGTACCACTTGTCATAGATTGTGACATATTATACATTGACATGTGGAGTCCTCGAGTTGGAGAAGCAATTCTCGAGGGTGATATAGCGCCAACAGATGATGTAGTGCTCTCTTCGGTAGAACTATCGCTAACAGCACTCATAGATCTTGATCTTTGCGGAGTCGAAGTAGACGAATGAGAATCAACCCTACCAGGGGCTGCAATTCTAGAAGGTGAAGTAACGTGAGAACCAACTCTACTAGGAGATCGCAAACCGTTTATAGTTGACGGTCTTCTTATTCCCGAAGCACCCGACTTTGCACTACCAGTTGAACGCACAGAAGTATATGAACCATTTGACATTGTTTCATACTCATCTGGATCTCCCACTGATGAGGCTCGTGAGGATGTAGGAGAAAGTGGTGATGGACCAAAATGAGCGCTAAATGCTGTTTTAGGTAAACCCGCTGGGATGCCAGGTTTTCCTCCAGAAAGAGTAGGATATGGTGAAGGAACAGGTGAAGGTGAAACTGGTTTTATAATAGGAGTTATTTGTGTGTCTAAACTCATGTCAATCTCATTTATCTCATCATCTTCATATTCTGCTTCTTTTGAGCCCATCTATTATAAAATGATGTTAATAATGTAAAATAATATAGTTTGGTTAAATTTCATTCATAAACAACAGAAAACCTTACATCAAATCCATTTCCATTAATATCATCAGCTTCTTGACCGTCAACTTCAAGTGGTGTATCACTTAAATTCTCATCTTCTTCAGCAATCATGCTAATCAATATTGGAGTGCTATGTAGGTCTGGAGGTAAGGGAGATGTTGATGGTGTAATATGTCTTTCAAGCTAATAGATTTTGCCGAATGAATTTAAATAAATAAGTAATCGTTATAATCAACGATTTTGTAATGAATTTATTATACCTCTGCAGGATCAACACTCCAAAAATTTTCATCTCCATCATCCAGTCCGTCATCAGTTAGTTGAATTTCACCAGACTCTAAATCACTACCATTAGCTATTATCGCATCCAAATCTATTGAACCATCTGAATCAGTATCTTCGTATGATGATTTATTCTTTGACTGTTTTATTTGTATAGAGTTGCTATAAAATGAAAAAAAATTATAATAATACAATTAATACAATTTAATTAAACGTATATATTAAATAATGGATAGAGATTTCTATCATAAAAACTCACTTTATTTCACCTTTACTTCTTGTATCTGATTCAATATTATCGTCCCCATTTAATCCGTTTAATATAGAATTTTCATCAGAATTTTCATCATTTTTAGCTCCCGAAGATTTTTTAATTTCTTCTGAACTCATTATAATTATATCTGTAGTTTCGTCTAATTTTTGCTCCATTTGAAATTTCTTCTGTTTTAAGAATTTCTTCAAGTCCTTCCTTTGCATGTTTCGATTTGCAGCAGCCTTTTGACGTTTTTCATCAGGACTTAAGTTAGCCGGAGGTGAAGTAAGTGGTTTATCAGTACTAGTAATATCTTTGGAATTTGTAGTTTCAGATGATCCTTGGGTAGGAATTTCGACCTTTGAATTCTCTTTTGTGGGTTCGTCCTTTAAATTTGTTAAAGCAACCGATTTTTTATCATCAGTAAAATTTGAGTCTAATACTATTTGATTGTCTGTAAAATTGTCTTTGTGAATATAAGGTTGTTTCTGTAAAAAGAACTCCTTCAAACTTTCTCTTTTTGTTTGAAGAGCAAGTGATACCGCCTCATTATGTTTTTTTTCCTCTTCTGACATTGAATCTATTAGATCATTTCCATCATGCTCCGAAATTACCGGAGCGTTCTCTTCGACGGTTTGTACATTTTGACTATATTCAGTTTTTTCATTAAAAGATATCTTGCCCATAAATTGATTACTATTGCTGTCATTAGTAGAAGTACGTTCAGATCTAACTTGTTCAGATATTTTATCTACGTCGGAAGTATTTAATTGATGGGTTGGATTTATCTTGTCGTCAGGTGTAGATATTTTAACGTTATCATCAATATCATGGGACTTTATGTTTTCAATCTGAACTTCTCTATGGTTAGTAATATCTGTTGTATTTATTGTAATATTATTTACTGAAGAATCCGCAGTTTCATGGTGACCCTTTATAGAAGTGTTCGAGTTTTCAGAAGTTATATTTTCACTTAGTTTGTTCTTTTTTGCGTTTTCTTCTTGCAGCTTTCGCACTAGTAAAAGTTCGCGCATTGTACCTTAAAGATAAATATAAACAAGTATAAGACGAAAGAGGTCCTAAAAAATTTTACAGGTAGGAAAACTAAAGCGAAAACAGAAATACCAAACTTTAAATTTATACCTTAATGGGTTTTTTTTTCGTTGTTATTGATGCGTAATAATAATGTTTAAGAAACGTTATCGTGTATGAAAATGAAAAAAAAATATATAGTTTATAAAGATAAAGATGGTAAGATGGTATACTGTTTGAAAAAATAAGGTTATATATAAGTCAACGAGTTTTACATAATAATTGAATGGTCATGTATTGTACATTAAGTGAAAAGTCAAGAGAAGTAAAAAAGAATAGCTTATAAAAACGAAGATATTTTATAATGTTTATAATTTGTACTGGTAGTAATGAATTAATGATACAAAAAAAAAAAAAAAAAAATTATAAAGTACACAAATAGTACAAAATTGTAATAATTTCTTTGGTTTCGAAGAGGATTTATTCAATGCAAAATGCTGATGCCGATGATTTTAAGGAAATGTTACACACCTAAGTAGTAATAATTTAACTCATAATACCCATAATAGTAATTAACTATATGACATAACAAATATTGAATTGTACTACAATTAGGTATACAAGTGAAATATTGTTAACTTTTTTTAAACAAAAAATCACTAATCATAATAACTATGTCATCAATTGATAAATCACCGCACTGATGCACTGATTTGATTTTCAAAAGAACAATTATAACAATAATTTTGTTTTGTCCAACAAAAATTTCGGCTTGGAAATCATCTTTCTATATCCCAATCTTCAATTTCATTACAGATAAGATTATCATTATAAGTGAAATAAATATCAATATTTTTACATTAAGAATAAAATAAATAAACTAAAGAATCTTAAATTTTTTTACCTCTGTATAATAATAATTAATTGAAAATACTACACAATTTGATATTAATACACCTATAAATCCTCACTGCAACTACAAATAGAGTACGCAATTCCTTGTTGCTATAATACATTTACCAAAATTCCAGTATAGAATTTGTCGATCACGCGAAACATTAAATTTTGTTCTTTTTTTTAAAATTATATAGGGTAAAAGGAAAATTTTTATATATACATTGCGTCCATTTTAAGTATTATAAAAATTACCATCTTCCTCCACGCTTTCCGAAATAACCTCTACCGGTGCGCCTGATTGGAGATGGCGTGTTAGTAGTTGCAGCAGAACCGGAAGAACTTACAGCGGCCGATGAAGTACTAGTCGAAACATTAGACTCAGAAGTATTGGTTGATTGGGTTTGCGGTTTTGTCAAGATTTGAATTTGTACTGGTGTTTTAGTATCAGTGCTATGCTTTCTACTTCGATCTCGACGACGATAACGATTTTCATTTGATGGAACATTCGAGCTTGATAACGTTACGGCCTCAGAGGTATCTTTATTTTCTTCTTTTCGCGTATCCTTTTGAACTGTCACCGTAGAGTCCTTGGCAAATGATTCTTGGTAAGCTGTTTCTTTTGAATCATTTTCTGCTGTATTTATTTCCTTTTTCGGTGAAGGGCTAGTTTTTTGAATAAATTGACGAATTTGTTCTTTTTGTCTTTGTTGAATTGTGATTTTGACAGGTGCTCTCTTGGTTTCTTTTTCTTTTTCCTTGTCCTTTTCCTTTTCCTTATCCTTCTCTTTAGCTTCAGCTTTCGACTCTTCTGTTTGTGGTCTAGGCACAATAGTAATAGTGGGAGGTTCAGATTTATTGGCTTCTGTTGCTTGAGCTTTTTTCTCTCTTTCTCTTATTAATTTTTGTCTTTCCTGTTTCTTATCACGTCTTTTCTCACGATAATTCTCTTTTTCTTTAACTTGCTCCTTAGTTTTTTCTTTCAACTTTTCGTCTACAACTTCAGACTCTTTTTCCTTTGTCTTATCAATATCCTTGTTATTTTCCTCTTCATCCTTTTTATCTTTCTCTTTATCCTTCTCTCGTTTCTCCCTTCTCTCTCCCCCCCTTTCTCTTCTTTTACGTTCCCTTTTAGGTCTATTTGTACTTGGAGGAAATTGATTAGCTTGTGTTGCTCGTGTCTGCTGCGATGATTGTTTTGCGGCTCTAGAACCAGTTCCTTTTGTAGACAAACCGGATGGTGAAAGAATAGCAACCTGAGCATGTTTTAATGGTGGTGATTTCGATTTCGGACCTAATTTTAACGCACGCAGGTGCTCAAGAAGTGGGGTGGTTGTTGGCTTTTCAACAACATTAGCAGCATTGATTGCTATATAAATATTAAACAAATGTGTTATCGTTATGAATGATATTACTTGAAAAAAAATATTAAATGTAATTAAATTATAATACTAACCAGCATTTGCCAAACGTGCTTCCAATCTTTCCAATTGCGTTGCTCCACTTTCTATTACTACGCCTGGTTCTTTTGCAGTAGCCTGTTGAATTTCTTCCATTTTCAAAGATTCAAGAAATGTGAGATAATCGGGATCTAAAAAAAAAAGAGGTTAATAGGAGTACTTTCACTTTATTCTTCTTATTAAATTATGTAATAAATTTTCATACCGGTTTCGATTGTTCCTTGTCTAGGATCTGGTTTCTTGTGTTCTTTCGGTAGTTTTTGATATACAGCGAACTCTACCACAGCTCTATTTTCGTTGCCTATTAAAGTTTAGAATTTAATATATTTGAATAAAGTAAATAATATCAACATAATTATTTACCTTGTTTGTCTATAAACAAATGATTATCATAACCGCGATGAAATTCTAAAACTTGCTCAACAGTCTTAAAGTGAAAATAAGCACGAGAAAATATACTTTCTTTATTCTTACTACGAATATAAAATGTGTTTAGAATACTTTCTTTTGATCTTACTTACCAGATAACAAGACATTACCTACCTTTTGCTAATTCGACCTTGGTGAAAACGTGACCAAGTGCAAGTTTCTTCATTTACCCATTGTTTGACAGATTCAAAGAATAAAGATTCAGGAATAAGAGGTGGTAAACGACGTACGACAACTTTAGTTTTCGCTACATTTTTGCCATATCCACGTTTAGATTTAAGTTTCTTCGGTTTAGTTGAAGATTTAGAATTTTTACTTGACATTTTTGAAATACCGCAAAAATGAAGGGCCAAATTTTATTTGAAAAATCTAAATTTTAAACTACAGCGCAGCGTTCAATAAAAACATGATTGACATCAGAAATAAATATCATTGGATGCGAAATTTTATTTTGGGAACACTTTAATGATTAGGTGACATCACCCGGTGATATTTTGACAACTATGACGGTAAGATGTGACAATTACCATTGTCACTTCTTATGATAATTCACAATCACTGTTGAATCAGAAACCTAGTGAATTTATTTATTTAGTATCATTTATAATAAATAAATTAAAGTAATTTTTTGAAATGAACACTCACAACAATCACAATCAAATGGACACAGCGGCGTGCCTTAAAAAAGAAAAGAAAAAAAAGAAAAGAACTTTAAACATTGCTCAATCAAGACAAGTTCGACTGAAATTAAGACTTACCTTCTCCGTTACCGATATTCAATTCTTTAATATCAAATATCGGCAGTCCATCTTCCGAAGTTTTTCCTAGATGAGAAAAGATTAGAATTAAAAATCATAAGCTTGTAATACAAATTAAATATTAAATGATATACGGCTTTTTGTCCCTCGAGTATCGCTAAATCCGTTATCGTCGTTCAATTTTAACTTTCGTTTTGTAGCTTGTGATTTATCAGGAATTGCAGGAACTTTGAAAACAAATTCCTCTACTTTTTGTTTTATTGTGGAAGAGGAGAACGACGGAGATGATGATACTGTTGAGTATGACAATTCTTGTAATTGAGGTTCCGTAGACACTTTTTTATTCTTCGCAGACGCGAAAATATCATCAATTTCGCTTTTACTATTTTCTATAACTTTTTGATTCTTATTATTTTTATCCACCATTAATTTTTCATTATTTTTATTTATTGTGGGTGTAGAAGATACCTTTTTTTCGATTTTGCATTTTTTATCAATTTTGGATTTTACAGAAGACATTGTACTAAAATATGATAGTATAGTTTTTTTGGTTTTAGCTAAAATCAGTTGTGTAACTGTGAAATTCAATTGCCAAGCTATGTAAATTCCTGCCGAGCTTGCCAAATTCTTGGGCCAAGCCGAATTTTTTACTTGGCAAATTTAAATATATAAATCATCATTTCATCATATTTCAGCCCTTTTTATAATTTGAAGTTTTTAATAAAATGAATGCAATACAATTAGCGAAAAAATATCCTCAAATATCGCAACAAGAAATTTTCGATCTCGTTGCACAATTCAAGTATGCTTTTTTTTTACTTTGCACGAATCGAGTGTATTTTACGTGTCTTAATACTAACTTCTGTCGCGTCCATATAGCAAAATTGATCTTGATGGCAATGGTGCCCTCGAACAAAAAGAAGTTGTTAAGGCTCTACAAGAAATGGGTGAAAGTAATTCATACGATGAAATTCGGGCCACACTGAAAGAAATTAACTTGAGTTCAACTGGTAATGTTGAGCTTGACGAATTCGTTGAGGTAAGTATAATTTTAAATCATTAATTTTTGCCTTAATTTCCATTTATAATAATTTTTTTATACTTGACCAATTTAATCATTCATAATCAGCTCATTGTAAAACTCAGGGAAGGTCGTAACAAAAGTGCTTTTGCGGTCAACAAACACAAAATTACCGTTCATGGTACTAGTCGGAATGTTTCTCATACTATCAACGAGGATGAAAGAACCGAATTTACAAGACATATTAATCAGGCATTAGCTGGTGACCCTCATGTTAGTGATAAAATCCCAATCGACACAAATACTATGCAATTGTTCGATGAATGTAAAGGTAAATATAGCTTGTTAGTGATTTCGTAAAAACAAAATAATATATGCATAAATTTTAATGCAAAATTCTTTATTAATAAGACGGATTAATCCTTGCAAAACTTATAAATGACTCTGTATCGGACACAATTGATGAACGAGTCTTAAATGTACCTGGAAAAGGAAAGAAGATCAATAAGTTCAAGATGACGGAAAATAATAATCTAGTAATTTTTTCTGCGAAGGGAATTGGATGTAATGTTGTAAATATTGGATCAGCTGACTTAATTGAAGGCAGAGAACATTTAATTTTGGGCCTTATCTGGCAGATTATCAAAATTGGGTTATTAAACAAAATAGATATTAAGCTTCACCCAGAGTTGTATCGTCTTCTGGAAGATGATGAAACTCTTGAACAATTTTTAAAATTACCTCCGGATCAGATTTTATTAAGATGGTTCAATTATCATTTGAAGGCTGCCAAATGGGATCGAAGGTAATTCTTTATTTTTTTTTATAATAAATAGTTTTTTCTTTCTTCAAGTGACTTTTTCTTTTCTTTTCTTTTCTTTGATTAATTTTAAAATTATTATTTATATAGAGTTACGAATTTTAGCACAGATGTCAAAGATGGTGAAAATTATACAGTACTTTTAAATCAACTTAAACCTGAAATTTGTTCACGTGATCCATTAAATGAGCCCGATCTTCTAGAACGTGCTGAAAAGGTAAGTTTGAGTAAAGTAAAGTATGTACACAACAATTTTTATATTCGCTGATCTCGATCTTATGGCAGGTTTTACAAAATGCCGAGAAATTAGGATGCAGAAAATACTTGACTCCAAAAGCTCTCGTTGCAGGAAATCCAAAATTAAATTTGGCTTTTGTTGCACATTTATTTAATACTCATCCCTGCTTGGACCCACTTGATGAAGAAGAAAAGGCAGAACTTGAAGAATTTGATGATAGTGATGATAGAGAAGCAAGAGGTAGAAATCATATTTTAAAAATTATTATTTCTTAAAATTTAAAACTCATTGTCGATTTCATTACAGTATTTGCACTTTGGCTTAATAGTTTGGATGTTACGCCGGCAGTAAATAATCTATATGAAGATGTGAAGGTCTTTATCTAAAAATTCTTGATTTGACTTATGTATTATATTATTAAATTTTTATGAATTTTTATTTTAGGATGGTTTAATTCTTCTTCAAGCATTTGATAAAATTGTTCCTAACACAGTTAATTGGAAAAAAGTTAATAAATCATCAAATTTATCAAGATTCAAACAAGTGGAAAACACAAATTATGCAATTGCAATCGGTAAAGATCTACGGTTTACACTTGTTAATATTCAAGGAGCCGATATTTGTGATGGAACGAAAACTTTAATTCTTGGTCTTGTCTGGCAGATGATGCGTATGAATATTATTCAGACTTTAACAAGTTTATCTAAGGGCGGCCGAGATATTACTGATAATGATTTAATCAAATGGGCCAATGATACTGTTTCTCGTGGTGGTAAATCCTCAAAAATAAGTAGTTTTAAGGATTCAGCATTAAGAAATGGTATATTCTTGATTGACTTGTTGGACAGTATTAAGCCAGGAATTGTAGATTATTCCTTAGTGACGAGAGGAGTCTCTGGTAATTCATCAATTTAAGTTAAGCTCAATGATTATACATATGTTAACCTTTAAAATATCGTTAAAATGTTTTCAGATGATGATGCTACACTGAATGCTAGATACGCAATTTCTATTGCTAGGAAGATAGGTGCTACCATATTTTTACTACCAGAAGATATTGTTGAAGTTAGACCTCGACTTGTAATAAGTTTTTCAATTTTATTTTTTTTTCAATTATGATAATTATGATTAACTTTATTTTTCTTTAGATCCTAACGTTTATTGGTTCTTTAATGGCACTGAAATAAGTATCATTTCTTGGTGGATCTTATGACCCATATGATTGCAAATTTAGTATTTAACATATTTATTATTATACTTGTAATTAAAATCCGTTTGGTAAATCTGAACCTCACTGCAAAATAAATAAGATATGCTTGTTGTAACTTTTTAAAAATCTCTTAATTTTGTTTTAATGATCGTATTTTTTAATATTTAAAATCTGTTGGTAGCCATGTCCCCACGAACTCTGTTATAATCTGGAAGCCCTTCAACTAAGATAATCAAAGTCGAATCTTAAAAAATTATATTTAGCCTAAAAAATTAGATATAAAATAATATTGTATATACCTGGGCCAACTCCAACTACAGCAACATCTTGATCCCACAAATATTCTCCAGCAACTCTGCGAACATCATCAGCAGTGACTTTAGAAATAATCGCTTCGACTTCTTGAGGACTTTGTCTTTTTCCTGTTGTTATTAACTGACGTCCAATATCTTCAGCAACCGCCGTTGTACCATCCAGATTTAACAAAAGAGAAGCTTTAAGTTGTTGTTTAGCTCGTTCAACTTCAGCCTCTGTAACTGATGTGTGTAACCTTAAAAATAATAATTATAGTAATCACAAACTTTTAACATTAGAGAAAGTAATAAATGGATTAAAAAATTACCTCCAAAGTTCTTTACAAGTAAAATGTACTAAATCATCCAACTGTTCCTTGTTTTCTGATATGAGATAGACACCAAATAATCCGGTATCACTATAACTTGTATTAAAAGCTTGGAAAGAATTTGCAAGATGATTTTCATGAATAATTTGAGAAAGACGAGATGATGAATGTGCAGCAGAACCAAGAGATCTATCCCAAGTTCCAATTACAGCTTGAGCAACTAACATAGGATAATAATCTTGCGAAGTCCATCCAACACTTTCAACTGCAAGAGCTATGTGAGCTTGAGGTAATTCATCATTCCTTACTCTAACTTCTGATCCTGTAAAAGTTGGTTTTTCACCATGAGAACTACGAGGTAATAAAGAATTTGGCGAAACTGGTAAAGAAGAAAAATGTTTTTTGGCCAAATCTACAAGTTCATCATGTTGAATACCACCAGTTCCTACTAATACCATGCGATCCGCTGTATAATTCTTATTGATATAATCTATAAGATCATCACGTTTAAGAGAAAGAATATTTTCTTTTGGCCCAAGAATAGTACGACCCAATGAATGACCTATGTAATTTACCATTTTTTTAATTAAACATGATTCTGTAAAACGAAAGAATTAGCTTAATTCTAACCTTGGAATGCAGTAGCATGTAAATGATCAAAAACCACTTCATCAAGTAACTTATCTACTTCTTCTTGTTCCCTTAAAATAACATCACGTTCACGTTCAATAGCATGTGAATCCAATTTAGAATTTTGTAAAATATCAGATAAAATTTCAACAGCTATATTAGCATCATTCTTAAAAGTTTTAGCATAATATACTGTTTGTTCACGAGATGTATAAGCATTCAAATGTGCACCAATATTTTCAATAAAAAGTTCTAATTGATGTTGACTACGAGATTTTGTTCCCTTAAAAAAAAAAATTATCTTAATAAATTAAATACATTAATATAACTTTATTTAATAAATCTCTACCTTAAATGCCATATGTTCCAAGAAATGAGCAGCTCCATTATTCTTCGCAGTTTCAGCTCTACTACCAGCATCAATCCATACACCAACAGTTGCTGTTTGTGCAAACTCATTAGTTTCAGTTGCAACTGTCAACCCATTTGGAAGTATTGAAGAGCGTGTTATTGGTTTAGGAAAAGAGGTTTCAGAGGCAAACGGGCGGGTAAACTATAATTTAAAATTAATATCACAAAATTAATATAGTAACCCAAGATATAAAATATATCTTTTTTTTGCTCAATAGTTCAAACTATTAATACTTTAGACATAACTTGAAATTCTAAATAAAGTTCGAATTCCTTAATATACTGATACCTTTCTCGCCAACTCACGGCTAGTCTGACGTCTTAAAATGTTAGAAAATATGAGCCGAGATGCCATTTACTGGAGAAAAACAGTGAGGAAATTCTTAATATCTGTTAAATGCAAACCTATTTTTTTTATCATCTAATTATCAATCTTGACTCGATGATTAATCTTATGAGCATCCTTAACTTACACATCATGTGTACGATATTAACGTACGCACTGGCCGGAGTTAAGTGTAAAACTATCACGTGCATGTGCATAATTTCTAAACTCTGGTAGGATGTACGTACACACGGTGCGAAACCTCTATCCATTGTATATTTGTATGACGTCATTATTTATGTATATTAACCTTTTTTTTGGGAAAATTAACTTTAAATCATTTATAATGCTATTTTCGACAGATTGTTGTATACAACAAGAAAATGAAATTTTGGCACTTGAGGTAAACTCGTTAAAATATTATATGCGTTAATAATAGGATGTATATGTGACATGCTCATAGTATCACGTTCCTATAAACCTTTGTAATGTAACAGGCAATTTACCCTCAAGATTTCACATACACAGAAAACAACGAAAATCCTTCACGTTACGAAGGATCTCTCACGATTCAAATATCCATTCCGCATGAAATTATGATATATTTTACTGGAGGCAATAATTTAATTAGCGATCTACCACTTAAAGTTCGACATTTGCCGCCAGTTAAACTCATTTTTTCGATGCCAAGCCATTATCCGATAGAGGAATGTCTGCAATTTGAACTTGAATGTTGCTGGATGCAACGGGTTTGGATAAGGAGATTAGAAAAAAGACTTTTGAAAATTTGGGAAGAAGAAAGAGACGTTGTATGTCTTGCTTCGATATAAATTCTATGGAATTATAAAATAATTAATTTACTAATCTTTTCATTCAATAGATTTTATTCCGTTTTGCCGAATTTTTACAGAATAATTCTTTGGATTATTTGCAAGTATCGTACCCTTTGAGAATTTATGATGGTATGTCATTAGTTTGTTTATTATAAATACTTTAATCTTTCAATGAGGAAAGAATGAGTAACGATGAAGAATGCTTTATTCTTATGATATTTCTGTTATGTTATATGTTATTTATAGATAACGTTGGTCAAACAACGCTTAAAGCTTTACTACGTACCTATGATCAACAGGCTAAAAATCAGGACTTTGTTAATGGGCATTTTACATGCGGAATATGCCTTGAAGAGAAACATGGTGACAAATGTTATCGACTTAATTCATGTCAACATGTGTTTTGTCAAATCTGTCTTCGTGAATATTTTATGATGCTAATTCGAGAAGGGTTTGTCATACAAGTTAAATGTCCTGATCCTAGTTGTAAGTCACAGAATAAATTGGCCAAAGAAGAAATAACAGAAATTGTCGGTCATGAAATGTCACAAAGATATACTGAACTGTTAGAAAAACAAAAGCTAGAGACAGATCCTCTAGTGACTTATTGTCCTCGTAAAATATGTCAAGCACCTGTAAGAAAAGAATCTGATATTGAAAAATTATGTGTTTGTACAAAGTGTACATTTGCTTTTTGTTGGGTTTGTCAACGGACCTGGTATGTAATCTTAACTGTTTAGCTTTACTAAGATTCTTCTTAATTCATTTTTATTTATTAATAAATAATAGGCACGGAGTCGGTGTACCATGTGCGATAAATAATATCAAAAAGATTGTTCAAGAATATATGGTAGCTGATGAAGCTACCAAATCTATGCTTGAACTTCGTTATGGAACAAAGAATATGGAAAAATTGGTCAGAGATACTCTAGAAGAAATGGAGACGGACAAATGGATAAAATCAAACGCGCAAAAATGTCCTCAATGCGAAACCGCTATTGAGAAATCTATGGGATGTAATCATATGTTATGCACACGTTGTAAAACACACTTTTGTTATTTATGTGGAAATTGGATAGACCCAGAAGAACCTTATAGACATTTTAACGTTCCAAATTCTACTTGTAATCAACGATTATTTGATGGAGTGAATGTTGATGAATTTGTAGCGGATGATTTTATATTTGTCTGATATTTGTTATGATAAGTTATGCATTTACATTAATATTATTAAACTTTGCATTTAATTTATTTATGTTTTGGTATTTAAACTATTTAGCTAACTACACGGATAAAATAAATGACAAGTTAGAGACTGTCCAATTAAAAAAAAAATATAAAATAATCATAATCAGCCAGGTCATTAGAAATTTTTAAATACTTTAATGATGTCATATATATGCTAATTCAAGAGTTTAAAATAAAGTTTTATGTCATAAGATTGAAATCTAAAGAAAGAAATTAAAGTGCTATAATAACTAATAACATCGGCCTAACAATTGATGTAATGATAATTATAATTAAAATGTGCTTGTAAAGAGGGTAATTTAGTAATTTATACAGTCAACCCCTTCTATAATTAGGACCAAAAAAACATGGTGTGATTATAAAAAATACTATATGGTGTGATTAAAAAGGGGGTTTTTTTTAATAAGTTTATTAGTAACTTAGGACTAATTTAAATGTGCTTATAAGGAGGATGTGACTATATTTAGGTATGCCTATAGAAGGATCAACTGTATTTTAAAAAGTTAGAACCAAATAATAATGGAAAAAGTGCTTATATAAGAGAGATAACTATAAAAAGAATTAATGTATTTACAAATTTACTTTTTTTTTTAATTTTACACTATATTTATTAGAAGTAAAAAAAGCAAAATTTATATAAATAATAACTATTTAGCAAGCTAACTCAACTACATAAATTCTAATAAACTATTCATCATCTATATAATAGACCCTATATATATATATATAGTATTGAATTACAGAATTCCTATGCAAAGTGATGGAATGGTAAAACACCGTACTCTTAGAAAAATCAAGGAAAGTAGTGCATAAACTGAAAAAGAAGGAAATGAAAAAAAAAGAAATATTCTATATATTACTGCTAAAAAAGCTATTTAAAAGAAAGAAAAACTAGTTAAATCTAAGAAAATAACTGATTGAATTGTTTCTATTGAATTAAAAGTTCAGGTAAAATCAAAATAAGACAAGTATGATTAGTCCTAAAGTAGGTTGCTAAGGATTTTTTTCATCATCTATATTTTTGCATATAAAGACTTTTTTAAAATTCTTAAGTAACCTTTCTCTTTCTTATCATTAGAAAGACAGGAAAGCATTATTTTAGATAGCTATTTCTTTAATGCATTCTCTGTATTGAAGTGCGAGTTTTTCAAATTATGTAAATTAAATAAATTTCTTATTACAGAAATAGTATTTAATCTAGAAACTGGTATATATGAAGTTGAAATTAAAAGTCAAAGTCAAAATATTTCAGTTTTGAAAGCTTAAAGTTTAAATTAAAGTTGAAATTGACTGAAATTATGTCATATCATATATTTTAAATAGTTGCGAAATAGCAAAAACTTCAAATCACAACAACTCTGTCAATATCGATGTCACAGAAATAAAACACATATCATTTGAATCCTCTCAACAAGATGAATCAAATGGTACTAAAATTATTGGAATCCGATCACTAAATACTGAGATCATAAGCAAAATAGCTTAATTTTCAAATGAGCTATAAAATATCAGATTCTGATTATTAGATGTCAAGATATCCTTAAAATACTTTTATTATTAAATTTTAATAATTGTAGATAATTATTTAACATTTATTCAATCATTTTAACTTTTGGGAGGCTAAAGTTAAACTAATTTTGATTATTTTGACCATTTTGAGAGTCAAAATTAACCTAATTTTAACTTCATGTATAGAAACTGGAATCTTTAAATTCTTAGCAAATTAAAAGTTAATTGGTAAAAAATAAAGATAGTATTAGTTTTTTTCTGTCTTAAGTAATTAGATAAACAGAGCTGAATGATACATCTAAATGAGTTTCTAATCCATCCAATTGAATGGTTTATTAATTGCTGATCTATCTAAAATTAGCATTTTTTCGGGGTTAATAAATAGCAAAAATCGCACAATTGAGAGAAAACTACATAATGCTAGAGAAGTAAATAATTCATTATATACAATAAAAATTATACAATATATGTAAAAAACTCAAGGAATAATAATATGCTAAAATAATTATATCTTCATTATTGAAAAAATTGACCTTACATTTTATATGCATTAGATTCTTCTTTTATATATGAATTTTGGTAGATTTTTGTCATATTATTATATTTAAATATCAACAAATGGCTTATAATAATAGTCAACTAACTTCAAATTACCAAAAAAAAAAATTATTATTTATTTAATTGTTAATTTGTCTAAGATGACACAATTTTTACTTTTTGTGTTTATATGTACAGGTTGAAATTTAACAAGAATCACATGATTGGCAATAAATTCACAAATACTAAAACTGTAATAACTTAATATTTTTTAATAAAAATTATATGATATAATGTAAAAAAACTCAAGAAATAAGAATATGCTAAAATAATTATAACTTTATTATTGAAAAAAATGACTTTACATTGTATATGCGTCAAATTCGCTTACTATATGTATTTTATATATATGACTGTGCCGTTCTTAGATAGATCAGCAATTAATAGTATTAACTATATTTGTTAGATTTTAAAAAAACCTATTAACTGAATAAAATTATCTGATAATGACATAAATTTGAAAGTTTTGGCTTTTAATTTATAAATAAATGAATAAGTATTGCTATCTACAATTATGAAATTATATATCATTAATACTAGCATATTATATATCACAGCTTAATAAAAAAGTTTATATCTTTGGCATTCTTTAAAATTTTAAAAAGTGAAATTGCAAAAAACTAACAAATAAAATATTTCTTAAGTAGCGCTACTTATACTGTTATACACAAATATCAATGATGTTTCTTGCAATATTATATATTTTAATCTTTATTTATACTATAAAGTATTTTTTTTGTAATTTGCAGTTAACTAAAATGACATTATTCTAAAAATTATAAATATTAAAGAAACATTTAAGAGATTCAATTAATAGAAATATTATAAATAATAATATCTCTAATATTGGTGATATTAAGTTCAAAAAGTTCATATCCAGTAATAATTGGTCAAACATTTAAGGTAAAAATCTTTGCAGCCTTCTTATGATCTTATCATTATACTTGTGTTATTGCTTATTAGTAATAAATGTAGTTTTGCTACTAAAAGATTTTTTGTATGATTAGAATTTATAGTACTATATAATATTATGTAAGATATATAATATCTTATTTTGGTTAGATAGATATATAATACTTTATTATTGTATTTTTTTCTTCTTTTTATGTTTCCTTTAGATTTAGATATCACAGGTTTTCAAACTAAATCAGAATTTGAGAAAGGCACAGAAACATTTAATTAGTATATATTATGATCATCAACTACTATATCAATAATTGTATTAAAAGTAATTATTATTGTTATTTACTATATAATAAATAAAATTAGTAAAAATTTGGTAAAATTAAGCGTAAAATTTTAGATACTAAGCAATCCTACTTTACAAAAACTTGAAGTTTTCAATCAACATAGAATCAACATAATTAAGTTTAACTTAACCATGTTATTTTGATACTGTTTTGATATTATTATGATATTATTTTAATATCATTTTGATATTATTTCAATATTAAAATTGAAACAACATACAAAATGATATTGAAATAATATCAAAATTACATCAAAATAATATCAAAATAATATATCAAAATAATAATGAAATGATATTGAAATAACATATTTAAGTTAAATTTAATTATATTGATTTAATATTATTTTGATATTATTTAATATTGTTTTGATATCATTTTGATGTAATTTTAATATCAATTTGATATTATTTCAATGTTGTTTGATTTAATATTGAAATGACATCAAAATGATATTGAAATAATATTAAAATAATATTAAAATAATATTAAAATGATATCAAAATGCTATTACTTGTAAATTTTAAGTTTCTGTAAAGTAGCTAGTATGTTACAGTATTTTTTAAAATTTTTGATATTGAAAAAGAATAAAAGAAAAAAAAAGAAAAAGTATACCGCTAATTCACATAATTCCATTATTATCCACTATACATATTGTTTGAAGTTGAAATCCTGAATACTAGATATAAAATTTAACAAGTCAAATTCTTAAGCTGGATGTGTAGTAGTAATGTTAATTTTTTTACCATCATATATATCAAAATTTTCCATCTTGTGAAACCTACGTCCTATAGTTATTGCAAATAATATTCTACCTAATGATATTAGATAAAGAGCTTTGCACTTTCTATAGAATATAGACATACAAAAATGAAAAATAACATAAGAGAATTCTATATAAAAAACTAAAACAAACTAATATAAAGAAAAATAAGAAAAAAAAAAATATAAATGAAAAAAATGAAAAATGAAAAATCTCTATTAATAAATAAAACTAAATTATTAAACACCATATCTCCTGGTATAGTTTTGTTACTGATTTTAATATCTCTAGACATGTAGAAGTTGCCAAAAGTGATTTGCTAATCAGATAATAATTAGTAAAGTATATTAAAAATATCCAATAAGACATTCCTTATGCCAGGTAAAATATTTAGCAAATAAAAAAGAAGACCATTTGTTGCATTAGATTTTAAAATAGGTTTAAAAATGACACATAATTAGTATGTCTAAACTTATTTTAATTTTACTTAAAAGTGCATCAAAAGTATTGTCAAAAGTTTTATTTAAAATGATTATACAATCTTTTTAAAATAGCATCATTATTATTTATTTTGAGGTCTATCAAAAAATAGGTATGTGCCATTTTTGGTGAGAAAAAAAGACTGAGAGAAAGAAGGAAAAGCTTCTAAATAATAAAGGTTAAAATAGCATTATATCTTCGCGAATAAAATAGAGAACTCTTCCCACTAATCCTTTTGTACAATTTTTCCATAGGAAAGAAATAAAGAAAACTATGTTAGTTTAACAACTACAAGATAGTTTGAACAATATTTTAACTAGTAAAAAGCTACTGTTTTCTTTGAAAACATTATTTTACAAAAAAGAATGAAGAAAAACAACTCAGTATTATACGAGTTACATATACACTCTTTATTTTGGCTTCGTTGAACTTATTTTACAATGGGAAAGAGTCAACTAGAAATACAGTACACATACTTTCAGCAACATGGAAAGTTACCGTACACAGGTGCTAACGTTCTATATTCACAATATAGAGGAAACAGTTACGTTCTTTTGGATATAAGTTCATTAGAAAAGAACGACAACAAGTTACTTATTTTTACAAATAACAAAAGTATTCAAGAGAAATATAACTCAGTTTACACAGTTCCTTCTGGCAGACACATAGCTAACGTCAAATATAAAATTTCAAAATATTTGTTTACATCTTCTTCATTTATGAAAAGAAACAAAAATTAGTGACGAGTCAGCGACAGAATCTTACTTGGATTTGAAAAGTTAAGGTTAAAGATAAACCAAATAGACCTGTACGTGAGTTATATGGACGTGATGCTAATAAAAAATGGAAAGCAAGTGATCCCTCTGTAGGTTACTATATTACTCAATCTGAACCAAAGGTTTTTAATGAGAACACGACTGAACAACAAAAAGAGAAGTACAAAAAGTGGAATGATCACTCTTGGATACAATGGAAAATTGGAAAAGGCCGTACTCAATGGCTGGGTAATCCTTACATTGATGATGAAATGCAATTGAATAAATGGTCAATGCACAATTCTATTACTCATTATAATCGTAACAAAGTATTAAAAAATGCTTTGAAGTCGAGACTACTTCGTAGATATGAAATGATCTTTTTATTTAGTACTCCTAAAAGTATAGTGGAGGTAAATCAATTG
>JADRCO010000759.1:0-26832 GCA_021464525.1 Rhizophagus sp. LPA8_4_AMF
AGCCAATCAAAAAAATATATGAAATGTTATGAAAATTAAGTGATTTAAATTTTTTTAAAAAAAAATTTATCCGGATTCTGGGTCAATCCGACCATTTTTTATCTGGATATTTATCCGGGTAAAAACCGTAATTATCCGGATACCTATAAAAAAAATTTATCCGGGTTTATCCGGTTGAATCCGGCAACGGATCGAAACACTAATGCCAGGTGATATGACATTATAGGGTTGAAGTCCATCAAAATTCAGTGAAAGCATCATGAAAGAACAAGAAAGGGGCTCAAAATAAGCTTACTATTCAAATCATTGTGTGATATTCACATTGATGTTTCTTCAGGATATGAATAGAATCTACATCAGGAAACATTTTGTCAAAATGTGATTGGTTTAATTGTCACTATATCAGAAGAAAAATGATAATAATATACCTCTATGAATATATCCTACCATCTCCATATTGCTCATTTTTTCCAAGTTTCAAACTACACTGGCACACTTTTGCACAAACCAATGAACATATCTCTCAACATTTTAGGTAGCTTTAGACTGGATTCATTAAGCCACTTTGTGGCATTTTGGCCTTTATAATGACTGCCAATTTTCTTCAATAAAATTTCTAGATCTGAGTTTTTTTTAATTCTAGAACTGTTAATCTTAAGTAAATAAGTACTTTCTTAATAAAGAAAAAAATATGTATGCAACTTTTCTTTGATTAATTTAAATCGCAAACAGCTCCATCACATTTCTATTTATTTCACTTATTAACTGATAGTGTCTGATCAAATTATGCACCCCCTTTAAATTAGAAACTAGTTGTAATGAATATTACAGGTGGTTTCTGAAATATGCAGGCTGGAGTTGCTCTAAATCCTATTGCAATGTATGAAGTTTAAGATTGGTTTCAGAAAAAATATTACTAAATAATACATGAGCAGATTGAGACATTGTGAAATGTATTTTGCAATGTATTCTGTATAATAAGAATAATAATTATACAGCAACATTTAAAAACAAAAAATCTTCAAGTATTCCAAGACATACATTATTTGATTGTTCCAAAATTTCTGAGCTTTTTAAATAAGATGTAGAATTATTAAAAACCTTGATGTTTTTTAGACCAATTGGTGCTAATCTATTTAATATTTTTAATAACCTTATTAATATAAGCTCTAGTATAAAATATATGAAGCTGAATATTTTGTGTCTTATCTACTAGGTATTTGTTGATGTGATTGATAGTTTATAAGATGTCTAATTTAAAATTCCTTAATATAAGTGACTACAGCTATTAACTATACAATAGTATTTATTTCATATTATATTCCTTATCAAAATATTAAAAATGTTCATTCTATTACTTTTCTAGCAAATTTTTTACACAAATTTTTTGATGTAAATAGTGTTAATAGTTTTTCATATTTGTCATTAATTTCATGCAAAAATGGAGATCTATGAATTAGGTTTTTTCTTTCAATACCACAGTATGCTCTGGATTAATTTACAATCAATATTTAGTAATAACATTTAAATGATTTGATTGATTTAATAGTTAAACTTACATTTCAAAAATGTAATTCATATATTTTAAGATAATATTTAATTAATATTTTTAGATTTCCAATTTTCTAAAAAGTTTCATTTTAAATTACTTTCACTTCATGATTATTATTTATCAAAATAAATAATTTGTGTTTCTTTCTTAAAAATCATAGTCATTTCATAAAATCTGGTACTATAAATTTTTTAAACCAGTAAGAGGTAATTTCTCCTATTGTACAGTACCAGAAAATGGCCAGAATAATGTTTGAAAGTTTAAGATTCCATGCTTATTTGAAAGGTGACATACCCACAACTTGAGTACCAATTATTCCAAACTTTTCTTTTTCTGGACTACATCCTTTACGTACTCAAGAAATTCTGTCATTCATTTCTCTCCATAATTTAATGACATCATTGTCTTTTTTGTGTTCAGTGCAAATCAAGCAAAAACATTCAGCTTATATAAGTTCATATATAGCCCTAGCCCATCCTGTGAAAGGTTTAAATCTTTTGAATACGATCACCTTGGGTTTGATCTAATAAACAATGCAAAGATTTAATAAATCGAGCTCATTGATATTATTTTTTCACATTGGAAATTATTCAATAATCTCCACGTTTAAGTATAGCCAACCACAGCTATGTAGTATTAAACTGTGATTAGAAAATAATGTACTATGAATGAAATGATAGTAACTGGTATAAAGAAGTACTGTACATTATAAAGTTTATTAATTTAATTTTTTACTTTTATTTAATGAAAATAAAGGAAAGGTTATTTTGACAACTTATTTATATTTAAAGGGTGCCAAGAGACTTGTTTACTTATTTTGGGTTAATTATTAAAATTTTGATCAATACTTTTTGAAATCATGATTGTGTACTGTGTTTGAAACTTCACTATTTCAAAAAGTGACTAATTTTATTTCATCCTGAATATTCATTCAATATTGCTTTCAAGTTTTGGAAAATGATGTAATATAGTGTGTATTTATTAATAAATTTTTCACTTGAAAAGTGGCTTGAACTTAATTTAAAACTAAATTATATTACATTGTCCATAGTCTTAAATATTTGAGTAAAGGTTATTTGTCCAAATTTCTGAAGTAAATAAATTTATGGTACGACCTAAAATGAAAATAATTATATAAATAGATTAATTACAAATAGTATTTGCATAGCCATCACAAGAAAAAAATTTATTTTTATCAGCCACTTTTTGCTTAAGCAAATTTAATCAAAATCTTCAAAAATTTAATTTAATTATATTATTAATATGATGTATTTTTAAACCAAAAAAAAAAAAAAAAAAAATTTTTTTTTTTAAAATTATTTAAAAAATTTTCCTATTAATGATATTTATTATTTTTAAATTTTATAAACTTTGGTTTAAGTAAAATACAAAAATTGAGTTTAATACTTTATGATTAAAGGTATTACAATAACATAATAATTTGTTGAACTTGTTCGTACTGGTTTAAACTTAGCTCATTTTTAAGCCACTAAAGCCGGTTATAGGGTTATAGGCTTAACTTGGCTTGGTTTGAGCCAAGCCATAATTTTTTTTATTCCTTGTAAATACTGCATAGCCGAATTATCTACAAATTTACTTTATTAAAAATAAATTTATTAACTGAATATTTGCCAATTTAATATCTCATCTCTTTATTTTGTAATTGAATATAAAAATGTTACAATAAAATATAATTATATTTTTTTTAAAATTATCCTTTTTTAAAAAAAATGAGACGCAGAGACGGAAAGTAAAATTATTCTTTAAATTTTTAAGGAATTTTTTTACGACTCTCAGGAAAATAAAAGAATATTAAACCCCTTGTTTAAGTAAGAAGAAAAAGCGGAAGAAGTAAGCCACATAACTGTTGATCCCGCGACATAACTAAAAAAACGTTTGTTTTGTGTTATTATGAAAACCACTAAGACGTGTGAATGAGTATATTTCTACGAATCACGTCTCACGAATTTGATTCAGCCCGTATGTGCTCTTACAAATATTAATTACAAATTTCTTTGCTTTATATCATAAGCAATAATCTTCCAAGTATTAATTTTTATTTCTATTAAGAACAAATTATTAATTTAATATATATTGTATACATAAATATAAAACTTTTACATACCGAATTATCAATTCCTTTTCAATATCTTTAATTGTATATGATACGGGAATTTCACCATCATTTTCTTGATATGATCTATACCATTTTAATGCTTCTATTTTATTTTTTATAGTACCTTCACCATTTTTATAACATTCGGCTAATTCATATTGAGATGGTATAAATCCATTTTCAGCAGATTTTTTAAATAATTCAAATGCTTGAAATGAATTATTTTGTGCATTATAATCGAATTGATGATAACAAGATGCAAGAAAATGTAAAGCTATATTTAATCCATTATCAACAGCATGTTGACAAAATTCCAATGATCTTTCATTATAATTTTTCTCAACGGTATAACCAAGATAATAATAAAATCCAACCTCATAATATCCATTTACATCATTTTGTTGACTTGATCTCATATACCACTCGAATGCTATATTTATGCTTTTATTTACTCCAAAACCTTTATTATAAAAGACTCCTAACATCAGTTCATAATGTTGTATAGTAGGATTATTTACAAGGTAATTAAAAATTTCATTTGATCTTGATTCATATCTTTCTAATACTTTATAAAAATCAAAAGTTTTTATCCATCCAATCTTATTTCTTTTCAAATAATTTTGAATAATTTCTTCTAAATCATCTCTTAAACCTTTTTCATATTCACTAATACTAGATGATATCATTGACGGTGTACCTAAATATATAATAAAATATTAACAAGATTTAATCAAATACTGTAAGATTGATTGATTTACTTACTAATTTGACTATTAAATTGCGCTAAATTCAACTCGTTAATATTATCATCAATTGTTAAGTATGATCTTGAACGTAAATTATTTTCATTATTCGATAGATTAGAACTATTAGAATTTGTTTCTTCACTATAAATATTTATTCTAAAATCAACTGTAGAACTAGCTTTAGAAAAACGTTCCAATGTATCGTAAACTTCTTCAGCATTCGGTCTTAAATCTGGATCATTATCCCAACATTTCTGATAAAGTTCAACAAATTCTAATGGTGTATCATCCATTGGTGGTTCTCTATATCCATTTGCAATCTTATAACATAAAGTAGTTCTTGAAATACTTGAAAAAGGAGGATACCCGCTTGTTATTTCCCATAAAAGAATTCCTAAACTATAAATATCAGATCTTTTGTCTCTTACATAATTTTCAACAACATAACATTGCGGTTCAATATATTCTAACATCCCCCAAACCATTGAATTTGATGTGATTTCGCCCGTTAAATGTTTAGATAATCCAAGATCCGCAATCATCAAGTTATTATTATCAACTAATATGTTCTTTGCATGCTATAAAAAGATAAATAGATTTAGACATTTAAATATGATTAAAAAATATTAAAAAATTTAATTAAGAATAAATATATTTATTACCAAATCTCTATGAATAATTTTTCTAGCATGTAAACATTTCAATCCACACGTAATTTCTGATGCCATCCGTATTTTATCATCCCAATTAAGTGACTTAAAATTATTTTTTAAATATTCTCTTAAATTTCCACGATTAGCGTATTGTAACACCATTATATAATTATTTGTTATTGGTTCTAGTATTATGAGATAAAATATTAATTAAATTAATATAATAATTAATACATTGAAGGGTTACAGAAATATCAAAATATCCAACCTTTTGTAATTCCTATAAATCGATTTATGTTCGGATGAAAACTGACTTTTCTTAAATTTCTTAACTAAGTTAATGTAAATATTTAGTACGTTAATATTTCGATAATAATAATGAAACATCAAATATAATAAATCATTATGATGATGAGAATGAACCATTACGATAATAAATCATTACCGATGACGATAATGATTATTACGATAATAATTTTTTAAAGTTGAATATAATAAATATATACTGTACCTCTTTAAGAAATCTACTCATATTATCATGATTGACTGAATTATTTATGATAATTTTTAATGCTATTTTAATACCACAACTTTTCCAATCAGCTTTATTCACGATTCCGAATGCTCCTTCGCCAACTTTTTCAAAATTACTAAATTCATCATAATCAAAATAATTTATGTCATCATCCCTTATTTTCATATCGATCCACTCGCATAATGACGTCATATTTGCAAGAAAATATATATTGTATATATATTTTTTTTAAAAAAAAAAATAAAATAAAGAAAGAGCACGTAGGGAGTACATTCGGGAAGTTTGGTAAAATTATTATATTTTGTAAATACAAACACGGGGATAGACGACAGATTAGTAAACCGTTAAAAGCTGATCTTTCTAAAAGCACAGTTTTGTAGAACTTTTATTAGTTAACGCAACAGATAAAACGGTAACATGTGATTTTCTTCAACGAATCGAAGGATAAATGCATGAAATAAGGTCACAAGAAGAGAAAGTGCATAAATCAGTTAACGTATTATTTTTGTGAAACGATATCGTGATGAATCCGTAATTATTTTTTTTATGCGACTAAAATTAACGTTCAACGAAATACTTTCTTCTTAGATAATATAAAATGTTTGAAATTGATAAATTTATTATTTTATACACAACATTTTGAACAAACAAACATGATATTCTAATGTATGATAAAATACAAAATAAAAATGAAAATATGAAGATATTATGCCTGCATATAAAACTTCAATAATTTTTAAATATGTTAATATATGTATGATATAGTATAATAAATATTTAATAATAGAGTTGTTTTTTTTACTTTTCCACATCATCATTATTATTATTATCATTATTGTTATTATCATTATTGTTATTATCATTATTTCCTCGTTTCTCGGGTTTACGGTGTTCTTTTAATGCTTCAAATACACGACCTATTATGGCTATAGGTAATTTTATCGAAATTGTAACAAGTTTTAAGAACGGTATTAATGATTTGTAACCGCCTTCCACTTCCATTCTATACAAAATCTAAGATCAAAAAAAAAAAAAATCGAAATTATTACGCGTTTCTTTAAAAATCTTTTTAATCAAAGTACTATATATTGTTTTTACATACCTGAATAACAAATTGAGGTATATCTGCGATAATAGAACTTACGACACAACCCCATAATATCATGGTCTTAGAATCATCAGAAAATGGAGCCTTGAACCTTTTCAATCTAAAAATCTCTGAATATAATAATTTTAACGTTGACATATCAGCTCCTGCAAGTACTGCCGCAGTTGCCGCCATTGGTGAATTATCATAAAACCATCGTTTAAATTCTGTGGAACCCTTCTTTTTTTCATTAATTATAATTATGAGCGAAAGTACAATATTCACAATCACTGGACCTATCAAAAATATGATACTGTAGAAAGAAGGAACGAAAATTATGATAAGTTAGGAAGTTTATTTGTATTATGCATTAAATAAATTATTTACCTTGGCATATAAAGTGAAGGAACATCATTCCCTTGATCTTTGACAAAAAGTGCATTGAGAATAAAATCCAATAAAGTCCATGGTATCGAAAGTATAACGTCATTCATTGCCTAATAATATGCGCGAACGTTTATTAATAATCATTTTATTATAAATTATAATAATGTTCAAGATAACTTATCGCATACCTTTCTATTTATACAAAAAGATATTAAATAACATAAAACGAGAAATATCGCGAATATGACAAGACCGATAATTCCAGCTATTTATAAAACAGAAAAGTAAGGGAACTCAAAAAAAAAAAAAAGATTCGCCAATTATTTGTTAACTTACATATATATTGAATAGTTTCTAAAGGTGAAGGCGCTCTCTTTTCGATATTATTGTGTGAAGAAGGTGAAAAAAATCGTTTGTCGTTGGATTCAACTTCACATACTGAAATTTGAATAAAATATAATAAGAATGAAAGTAATAGAAAGTTAAAAATTTTTGGGGATTTTGAATACATTTTTATGAAGATATATTTTTTTTGTATGAAAAATAAAAACGTAAAAAAGTTTTTGAGGGGAGAAAAAAATACTTCACGATAAATATATATAGAAGATCGTTTTATTTGTGATATGAAGGCGAAACATGCATGAAACAATGATTTTAAGCGATAGATTTAATAATTTCTTTCTTTATTTGACAAAATTATTGATGAGGTACAAAGTATATTTGGATTAATGAGCACAGAAAAGCTTCCTTTTGTTAATTTAGTTACATTGTAATTATATATAAAGCGATAATGGATTTAAAACCGCAGATACTTGTTTAAAAAAGGTGTTTTGCGTAATATAAACCAAATAAAGGGGAATTGCGTTTTAGATGTAGTAAAGAAATATTTTGCTTTAAACTAACTAAAAATTTGATTAACCGGAAGATCCGATCTTGATCATCATTTTTTTTTTTTTTTATAACGAATGAAAAAAAAGAATCAACTAAATTTTATTATTCGCATTATTCGCTAAAAGAAATGATATTATATAATTGTTCAACAAATATGAAAATTTCTAACATGATTAACACGAAAAGGAGGAAAATGTCATTGAAGGAAAATTGGGTTATAAATATGAAATACTATTACAATGGACATTATCTTATTAATAAATTTTTATATAAAACATATACCTGATACTTACGAATTAAGCATCCTTTGAGTGCCGATCAAAATTGGCTTAATGCGACCCGAGTACTCATTATTCAGGGGATACTTAATTTTGGTTATACGAACTGAAAAACAAGCGATGATCCTTATTATACAAGTACGAAAATTATTGGTTCCTTTATTTGGATATCGAATGTTTCAAGATTTACATTCGAATTACTAAATAGGTTTAAATGATTGATTCGCTGTGTGCTTTATATGAAACCCTAAGGAGGTTGAAATTTCTCAAAAAATAATGTGGTGGTTGTTGTGGTTCATTTACTTTATTTATGTAAATATTATGAACCTATGAAATCAACATGCATAAATTAGTAAAATGATTTATTGGATAACAACTAATTTTTTGGGATAAAGTTTCTGATAATAGGGTACAATGGTAAGATCCGAAAAGGAAATTTGCGTGTATTATGTTACATATTTTACGGGTTCCACAGGTTCCATCAAGCCGGAATATCCTAAATAATATACTCGAAATAAGAATTTTTTTCTTGATCGCCAAAAAAAAAATATATAATGCATTTATAATTATAGATTTATTTAATATTGTACGGTAAGGTATGAATTATTTATTTAATAACATCACAATATATAAGACAAACATGCAACTCATTAATCATAATTTCATAGAGTTTAACGAATTTTTAAAAAAAGGTTACCCTCGTAAATTTTTTTTTATTTTTAATATGAAGACAGCGACGGGGCGCTAGTTACCCTCGAAAATCGAAATTTGTTCCTATAATCTCGCAATTTTAATTGAGTCATGTGATTCTTTGTCCAACAATTCCTATTTATATTTGATTGTGCATTAGATATTTATTTAGACATGGTTCCTTTGTTATAGTTGGTAACTGTTTGCCTTTTTTAAAAATAATTTAATGAGTTTAATACAAGGATGTCATGATTTAACAAGGGATTTCGTTTGAATATATTTTTCTTTCTGATAAAACATAAAAGTCAATTTTCCTTAAAATATTTCAATTTACTAATAGACAAATTCTTTCTGACATTCTAACAATTTTTTTTTTTTTTTACTCTGAATAATTATTTTTTTTTTCGTAATACAATATAGTATTCACGACTGGTTTAAAGATGTTTTATAGATAAATTAAGCCAAATTTTTATTTTTTAATGTACGACTTACTCTGTGTAATATTTGTAATATTAGTACGATAAGAAGCAATGAAATTAATATATTAAAGCGAATAGATAAATCGAAATTTCACATTTAGATAATTAAGCTTATCTTTATGTTACTCGAGATAAAAATTATTTTACGCTGTCAAAATTTTAACGTTCAGAATTTACATCTTTATAATTTCTAATTACCAGTGATGGAATATAAAGTTCGAACGTCCCATTGAATACTATTGGACATGGATTAATTGGAGATATTATACATTTATACTCCAAATCAAATTATTCAATTGTACAGTTGTAAAAGTATTTTTTACGTTATTTACCGCAGTATTGATCACCGTGATATATATAGTATAGGATAGAAGCATTACGCACGTCCGAAATGTGTGCCCAAGTTAGGCCGTTCGCGGTGACAAATAAAGGGTGACAAATAAATTTTGGACCACTAAAAAAATCAAAGTCCTCGATAATTAGTGTTTTTGAACTCCGCGCCTGCACGTGACTAGTGACACTTAAACATCGTGCCTTCCTATTATAGTTGTGATCTACACTAACTTGGTCGGACCGGCAAGCATTACAAGATATGACGTAAATTTCCGTAATAGGATTGTGAAACAAAAATAAGAGTGCCATATGCTTATATATAACATAGATAACAGATTTTCATTATTTTACTGTAAATACCCACACTTCGTTTTTTTTTTTTTTTTTAAAAAAAAAACATAGTTATCAATAAAGTTTTGTCAGATATTCAACTAAAAAAATCAATGGACCTGAAACATAGAATTCTATTACGAAAATTAAAGTTACTTTTAATTGCGGTACAGAATGATAATCAATCATTTGAATTTGCCGATGCGGATTTAAATGATTTGAACTGGAATAATAACGTCATTGTCGATGTCAATTTTCAAATTGAATCAACGTATTTAAATGAACCAAAATCTGGTTTTGGAATTACCGAATGGAATTCTTCCAATACTTCAAAAATTCTTATCGATGTCATGGAAAAGCTTAACACATGTTTTTTGAATACTTTAGAAGAATATGAAATCTTGAATAAAGATGCAGAAAATCGGCCAGTGTGGAATTTCGGCTTCGATGATTGTTGTGCTTTTGACGAATATCAACTAATGTACCAAGTCCTTAACATTCGACCTCATCCCAGTTTTCGTTTTATTTATGAAGAACACACTTCAAGTAAACCTTCTTACTCGGTTGTCACAAATGCAAGTGGAATTTATCTAATTGTCGTAATTGTTGTCGCACCTTCTGATAGTCAACGAGTAATAAAGCGTCAACAAGGTTTGATGGATGCGAAACAACTTAAAGAACAATTTCGCCTCGCAAATATCAATAACGAGAAAGTTGTTTGTGTTCTTGGCGCATTTATTATGAATGAAACCGAAATGAATAAAAGTACCATCATTTTTGTCGACGAAAAAGATGAAGCAATTGCTCGTGCTGCGGATGAGAATTACCTTGTTAACATAGAGATGAAGTTTATTTAGAGACGTCACGGCCGGTAATGGATCTTCAAGAAGAGCTATTGCAGCAAGGTATTATATTTTTTTTATAGCGGCAATAAAATTTTTCTTTTGCAATTTTATATTTATACTCACTAAAAAGTCGTTCAAATTTTTTTAAAGTATGATGATGTTGATATTGACGATTGCGAAAATCTTGTTGTTGAAGAGTTATCCGAAGAAGAAATGGAGGAATAATCTTCAAATCAACAACAAACATCCGATCACAAAACTATATTAACTTATATTATGATTCAGGTTATGGTATTAATATTAGCAATAATTTATAAAATGAAATTTACTTAGGATGGATATCACTTATCACTATCAAGAATCTTATTTTATTATTTTATTAAAAACAATTATATTATTTATCATATAATCATTTTCAAAATAAAACGATACTAACAAAACAATTTTTTTAAGGGTATCCGGTTACTGCAAAAATTCAAAAGTCATGGGATGATGGGAACTTTCTTCCCAAGAGAACTTGGTGTTTTATTAACTTCAATATTAACATTCGAATTGTTGTTATAATTTTATATTAATATCATAAATACAGCAAAGCTGCATATTGACAAAGTTCGGGCGGAGAGGATTAATCAGTCCAAGCTTTAAGTTAAAAAGAAAAATTTAGGATTAAGGATTTTTTCCTTAATAATTTTTTTAAAAAATTAATCAATTATTTTCCTCCACTCTTCACTTCAATCGAATTTTTTTAAAAAATAATAAAGTACACCCAAATGTCGTATAGTCCCGATAATCAATTATAAATGAATAATATTTATCAACAATGTTGATTTTTATTTTAAATGTTAGTTGTTTGTTATTTTAAGGTTCAATTTAAACATAAAAATAGACCGTTTTTTACCATTTATGTTTGCGATACAGAGCCAACACCAGATTATACGGTTGTAGATTTGCAAAATAAACACGGAGATTTCTGATCCTAGGTTTGGATCTTATTGAGAGATTTGAAGGTTTCCGCCCTAATATTTACAAGGATCAAGTAGTAAGTTCATTTTTTATTGATGAAATCACGAAAGTTAAATATTATCTAATTACTAAAACTTGCACAATTTCATTATTACGGAGATTAAGATATATTCCTAATACAATGATATGATTGATGCCCGTACCTATTTTAATGAAGAAAGAAGACTCCCACTATTTTATGAGTTAGAAAACTGAGATCTCTCCTCTACCCAGCCAAAAGTATGCAACTTTCAACCCTTGCAACTCTAGTTTTTAACATACTTCAGCAGTTAATAGAAGATAGGTATCGTTAGTTAATTTTATTAAAAATATACGCTATAACAGTAAAGGTTTTGATTTCCTCGATGTAAAATTATTTTCATAATTTTCGCTATGAATTGTTAAGTTGTAAACTTTCATTTATATTATATAATGAACTCATCCAAAATTAAATCCATTATCTATTATGGCTTGTGATTCATTTACTATCCGACTTATTTTCATATTTTGAGTGTCTTCACTACCTTCAAGTAAAAAAATAAAATTATCTAACGATTTGTATCAACTATTTTGGCTTGTGATGACTTATTTTCATATTCTGAGTGTCCACTATTTTTAAATGAAAAAATAAAATTATCTAACGATATGTGATTCATCTATCCGACTTATTTCATATTCTGAGTGTCCTCACTATTTTTAAACGAAAAAAAAATAAAATTATCTAATCATCTCCTAATGAACTAAATCTGATAAAGCTGTATCCACAAAAATTTTCTTTGTGTTTTTAACCTTGATTAGGACTATACTTGTTACTCTACCATCATTGTATTGTTTTCAAAATGATTCACTACTTATTCCTCATTTTGCAAGTTTTGAATTGATAATATTTGATTTAATTTTTTTCTTATTCTGGTTGAAAAATCAATTCTAGGCGGTAGGCGGTAAAGTTGTAGTTTTTGGTAGGACGTCTTTATAATGGAATTCTTCAATTTCTTTATAAATATGATTAGTGATAATAATTTTATAAATCTGTGCGAGAAATTTTCTACAAATAGAACGAAAGGAATAAATTGATTTAAAGTCTTCTTCAATGCTTTATAATCTTTATTATTCCATTTCGCTCTATCACTATTCTCATTTCCAAGGTCAGGATTAAATAATCCAAATGATAACTTCTTCAATTCGTAAGTTGTCTCTTTTAAGCAAGCCAGAAGTATTTCTTTATTTATTGAGGGTAAAGTTTGTGAGGAAAAAAGTTGTAGTGGACCTTCGCAGATAGATTCAGGACAATAATCTCGTAATCATCAAGTCTAAACACAGCATTAATAACAAGAACGAAATTTTTGGGAATCCAGCTAGTTTGTTTTCAATTAAAACTAACTATATGCATATATATGTATATGTTATAACACTTTAAGAAATAATTCATCATCAAATGCAACTAACAAACCAAGAATATTTTCATCCGATTGTTTAGTTAAATCAAGTTCGCCAGTGTAAATAAAATGGTGTTAATTTGGTAATCATATTATCCTCCTTTGTACTCCAATTAAATTTTTTAAATAAAAAGAAAGAGCACATAAAAATAACTGAATATGCACGAAATTCTTTTGTATTTTAACTTGAATAGTAACATTGTAATCATCTGCATCATCTAATATTAAGGAAAGGTTCTTTTAAAAAATTAAGATGAAAAATTATTTTTTAAAAAAAAAACTCTTCTAGGTTCATTAAATATTGTAACATTACACGAATTATTTAGAATTATTTCATATTGTTATACTAATCCCGCAACTGATGTAAACATTGACAAATTTAATTGGTTGATCCCAGGCTTCGCACGATAATTTATGACTTTGAATTTAGATCGATTTAATGATGATTTTTTATATTTTGGCGTATGATAATAAAAGATAATATATATTGAGGCATATAATATTAGTCAATATAAAATAATTATTAAAAAAAAAGATTTCTATTGTCATACAATATAATTTTTTAATTTTATAGTATACAAAAAAAAGTTTCATTTAAAATTAAATTATTTAAATCATAAATAGCCTTCAATTGTTATCCGTCTAGTGCTTGTTTATCCTTGTATCACGTGATTTGAAATATTGGATTTCTTGCTTGATATATGATTTAATTATAAAAAATCATATAATACTAGGAGCTCCAATTTTTGTCTATAAATAAGATATTAGTCAGTATGTGTGAACATTTTATTTAGGATAAAGGAAGGTACATAGTTGGTTCTTTGTATTAGAACCAACAGACCTTTACCAACAACAAACTTAAGTCAAACTTAGGACACCTCAGATAGAAAGAAATTATACCAATCTATCCAAGTGGTTCTTATGATACCATGCTACCTAAGTGGTCCCTACTGTCATGGTCCTTCAGGATACCACTGTTACAGAAAGATGATACCATGCTATCTAATATGTGGTTCCTACTGTCATGGTCCTTCAGATACCACTGATTCCATAAGTCCTAAGTCCCCTAAGCTTGCAAAATAAAAAATACACACCTTTTCCTTTAAATCCAGCCTATGGATTATAAAAAATCTTGGATTTTTAAAAATTAATTACAAAGAATATTGATTGCCAATTTTTCTATTGAAAGAAAATAAGATATTAGTTAGTAGTGTGAACATTTTATTTAGGATAAAGGAAGGCACATAGCTGGTTCTTTGTGTTAGAACCAACAGACCTTTACCAACAACAAACTTAAGTCAAACTTAGGACACCTTAGATAGAAAGAAATTATACCAATCTACCCAAGTGGTTCAAAGATGATACCATGCTACCTAATATGTGATCCCTACTGTCATGGTCCTTCAGGATACCACTAATTCCTTAAGTCCTAAGTCCCCTAAGCTCGCAAAATAAAAAATACACACCTTTTCCTTATAAAAAATCTTGGATTTTTTAAAAATTAATTACAAAACATATTGATTGCCAATTTTTCTATTGAAAGAAAATAAGATATTAGTTAGTAGTGTGAACATTTTATTTAGGATAAAGGAAGGCACATAGCTGGTTCTTTGTGTTAGAACCAACAGACCTTTACCAACAACAAACTTAAGTCAAACTTAGGACACCTTAGATAGAAAGAAATTATACCAATCTACCCAAGTGGTTCAAAGATGATACCATGCTACCTAATATGTGATCCCTACTGTCATGGTCCTTCAGGATTCCACTGATTCCTTAAGTCCTAAGTCCCCTAAGCTTGCAAAATAAAAAATACACACCTTTTCCTTAAATCCAGCCCAGTTTCTCAGACCAAAAATGATAAAGATGAAACAATGATGACATCAAGGTATAGATATTAATTTTTTGAATTACAAAAAATATTTGATTTTCACGAAAAAATATTAATTTCAAAAATAAATTTCAAAAAATAAAAAATATTGAAATTCAAAAAAATAAATTACAAAAATACTGAATTTCAAAAAAAAAACAAATTACAAAAAAATATTTGGCAAATTGTAGGTCTTTAAATAAAAAAAAATTGATTTATTTGCAATAATACTGAATAATATTGCATCACATCTTTTTAATAATTATGCATTGATTTTTTAAAGAATAAAAAATCTTACAAAAAATTAATAAATATGACACATACATGTTGATTTTATATGATCTTTCTGTATTTTTCATTATTACTCATAGTTACACTTTTTTTATTATATTGTGATCTTTCTGTTTTTCATCATTATTTATAGTTACACCAACAATATGTATAATGTAACAGCTTGTAGTTATGACTAATAATAGATTTCTAATGTAATATAAATCTATGAATCATATGACTCATAAAAATTACTTGTACTACTCACATGAATAAAAATTACTCAGTATATTTTAGTAACGAAAACACGAGCTAAAAAATAGATTAGAAATAAGTACTGTAGTTTGTACTATAATAGAAAATACCAACTGGGCGTAAGAAACACCTCACATGGATGGTGTGAACTACCATATTTTGTTATTGTAATAAAAATTTTGCGTGTAATAAAATACACCAGGCGAAGGAAGTGAAGAAGTGCAAAAGAATTATACTATGTCTCTTCCGCAACACCGCCAAGTTTCCACCAATCTTCCTTTTAATATCATACAATTCAAGAATGTAATTTTGCCTCAATATTGATTTTTGCAACATTAAAACAGAACTGATGACAAGTGACTCATCCATCATAACTTAATTTAAAAAACAACTTAATTTTTTTATTTGTATAAATATAGGAAAATTTATCTATAACCACATAGGACCTGTAATATACATGTTGATTGGACGAAAATAAAACTTGAGAGTTATCGTTTCACTTATAATTTTCTTATTCCCATTTCCTAACTTTGTAACTTTGCATCTAAATTAAATTACATTCTAAATACTTAAGAGACTACTATTCAAAATGTAAGAAAATTACTTGTCCGGGGCAATTAAAAAACGCGTAATTTCATTGATCCTTTGAAAGGAGAAAGATTATTGGAAACGTCATGGAGAAAGAATACAAAAAAGAAATAAACAGTCAATTTTGTTCTTTAAGTTTTTGTCTTCATTCAGTAATAAAGAGGAAACACAGTTTTTAATTAACGAAACAGAAATGCGATTATTAGATGAATCACTATTAAATTCTTTAGGTGAATTTCGCTCTTTTCTTTGGTATATTTCACTCTTTTCTTTAGTTATGCTCTTTCCTGATCTTTTGATTAATTTCATTTATTCTTAGGTGAATAATATTTACAAATCTTTGGCTGGATTTCATTCTTAATCCTTTAGTGAGTTTTATTCTTTTTACAGTAAATTTTGTTCTTTCCATTGGTGACTCATTAGTTATGCTCTTTATTGATCCTTTTGTTTTATTTTAAGAGAATTTCCTTTGGTAAATTTCGTTTAATCCCTTGGTTATATTCTTAATCCTTTGAAGAATCATTCTTGATTTTTTGGTTAATTTTAATTTCATTATCCAGACCCATATTTATTATATGGTTTAACGTGTCTTACTATTAAATTTTATTGAATTAGCAAAAGACAGATGGTTAGTTAGTGTTGGAACTTAAGAAATCATAAAAACTAAACACTAATCTCTTGCTACAAAATTTATGGGCATGTTTATCACACTAATAGTATTATACAAAACCTTTAAAATGTTACAATTTTAACGCTTTAAAAAGTAAAAGGTGTTTGTTTAGTAGTTAAAGGATCAAATTTCCAATTCATTCCTTAACTATTATAGTAAATTAACGTGTATTATAAAAGATTAAATTAGTTATTACATGTTCTAGCATTATGCCCCGCTTTATTACATTTTCCACATATGTAATCTTTTTTAGCACCATTTTCACCACATTTTCGGTTTCTTTATCAAATCTTTTACTTGTTTCAGTGGCTGATTTTAACCTTTTGGTAGGGGTTCTTCCTTTTACAATATGTTCCAATGGTTCCTGAATTTCTTGTGTAGCAAAAGCTCTATAATCTACTTCAAATAAAAGCTTATTCCCATCATGTACGCTAACTATATCACATAATTGGCAATTTCTATTACTTGCAATCTTCTTGGGCCTGTTGTTTTTCTTTAATTTGTAATAATTCGTCGTGATAATCCAATATAATTTTTTTAAGCCGTTGATGATCTCCAATTTCAATAGATATCGTGGCTGTTATAATATTGTTGAAAAATGAGGGTTTATCTTGATTAAAATTGATTAGAAATTCTTCAGATCTGTTTGTTTCTTCCATTAAACCACTTCCAAGCGTTATAAAGTCAGAATTGATAAGACTTTGTTCATAATCTTGAAGATTTTCTTTATCTTCTAGGAACTAATGAGATATGAAATTTCGCATTATTGTTATCCATCATTACTTTAAAATAATGTCTACATATCACTCCACTATTAACAAGTAGTAAACAAGTACAAATATACCACCCATTTTTTAAAGAACTACATAATAATTCGTTTTGCCTTTAGCTAATAAAGTAGTACCCTCCAAACTTGTATTATATCCTCTTTATTTAGTTCCATTATGTAAATTTTCCGATCTTCATAATTATCCTCCATAAATTTAATGTTTAATTTTGTTCAAAATTATAAGTATTGTTAGAACTTTCATTGTCATTACTGATTTGATAAGATAAATTATTCTCATTGACATCAATTGCTAGTTTATCGGTCAAATCAGTAATTTGTGCTCTATAGGCTGTAGCTTCACAAATTTGCCTTTTGTGTTCATAAAGTGCCGGTGATAACCATTGATTAAGAACTTTATTAACTTCACTAAATACAGTAGCTACAATATGTGATTGAGAATAATGTATTTGACTATATTTATACATTCATTACAAATCTAAAAATAAAAATATAAATCAAGTTAACATAAATAACAAGGCAATAATCGATTATTCAATTGTATCTATATTACCTTTGCGTCATATTCTCAACTTCTAATCTTTTAAGTGTTTCTCATATGCTACTGTCAAACTCATACTAGATTCAATTTCCTTATTGATTATTGCATTTAATCCTTCTACTCTTTGAGTAGATTGCATTCCATTTGTGAATATTTTTCGAATATAACAATGAGCCGAGGATTCTTTCGTTTTAAGTAAAGTATTAGTTAAAAAGTTTTCAGCCTTTAAGTACTTAGTATCATTTTTAGGGTCAATTAAAGAGCGAATAGTATAAATATCTGAAATTCCACATGATACAAAATATTCAATATCATCTTTCATTTCGGTAAGGTAAACACGAAATTCAGTTGAAAATATTGCCGTATCAGGTAAAAGTGCATGATTGTGTTCGTCCAAAAATGTATTAACTTGAACATATGAAGCTAAAATAGGTTTGGACAAATTGATATGCCGTTGGCATTGAGTTTTTTTATACCCTAATTTCTGGCAGTAATACGATTTGGAGCCTTTCCTGAATATTCACAATCTAAACATCTTGTACGAGTACTTCCATCTAAATTTTTATCCATACGTTTTTTTCTTAAAGTAAATCTCTTGAAGCGTCCATATTCCATACAATAATGTACTGCAACATCGAAATTAGGAAATAAAGTTCCTTTTTTAATATCAAGACAATTATGAAGTTTAGGAAGGTTTTTCCAAATTGCAACAAATGAGACCCAAGTAACTCATATGGTTCTAACTAAAATAATAAGTAAGCCAAAACGAAAATATCTAACAATTTTGTAAAGATTTCATTTTATTAAGTATACAAAAGAAAAGTACATGCAAGTCTTAAAAATCATGTAAATAATAAATATTAATTATAAAGGAAAGCATTAATTTAAAGGTATAAGACTTCTGAAATACGCAAGACTTACATTTCAGAAATTTTGTTTTGTGAGCTTTCGGTAAATGTAAAAACTTTCCTCCGAGAAAAAAGATGGAAAATTTTTTTTCCGCGTTTATTTATTATTTTAAAAAGTGATACGAATCACACGATTATTAATTATATAATCAATAAATGATTTAACATACGTTATGCGTAAATTTAGCCTATAAATATAATCCTCATTTTAAATATATTTTGGAATGCAAGAAAATTATTTAATAATAAAGTATTTCTTTTAGGCTATAACTGGTATTTAGCTTATAATGCTATATGTTAAGTTAATTAATAAATATTATATAATCAATAAGTTTTATGAGAATTTTCTTATGGAAATAAAATATAATGATATTTTAGATTACTAAGTATAATTTTTAGTTAATAGAATGCGTATTGTCCCTTTATAATTGGTAGCAGAATTTAGATTAGAATGGTAAGTATTTCTTTATTGATAAAATTATGCATTTATTTATAAAAATAATTATTTTAGGTTCCAATGGCATTGCTCAAGCTAAATATAGACCAAATAGTGAAAGTGATTATTCGTCACGATATGTCATGACGTCTATGTTTGGGAACAAATTTTCTTATTAATTTGATGCGTAGAAAATGAAAAGCTCTCAATATTGATAGTTGATACAGTACCATTTTAATTCCTTTTTTATAATTTTCTGGACTATTAAATTGAATAAGGTTCGTTATTGTAAAATTATTATAAAACTTTAATAGACACTAAATTTATTTACCAACTCATTTTGACTTTTCTCATTTTCTTTGTATTTTTTTTCCCATTTTGAAGCTTCGTCCCTATTTTTTTGAGTACCCATACCATCTTTATAACATTCAGCTAATTCACATTGTGATAGTACGAATCCATTTTCAGCCGATTTTTTGTACAATTCAAATGCTTTAACTTGATGTTCTCGCAATAATTGCTGATTGGTCTCATTCCTTTTTCGAATACCATCACCAGATTTGTAACAAGTTGCAAGAGAATGTAAAGCTCTATTTAATCCTTCCTTACTCTCATTAACGGCACGTTGAAAAAACTCAAATGCTTTGTCACAGTTCTTCATAACGCCATTTCCATTATAATAGCAATTTCCAGCCTCGAGGATGCCATTATAATTATTTTGTTTACTTGCATCCATATACCATTTAAAAGCTTTATCCATGTTTTCATCTGTTCCGAACCCTATTTCATGAAATTTTCCAACAATTACTTCATAATTCCGTATAGTTTGATTATTATTAAGGCATTTAAAAATTTCTCGTGATTTTGACTCATAATTCTTTAATACTTTAAAGAAGGAAAAACTTTTTGTCTCTCCAACTTTATTATGTTTTAAATAAGCTTCAATAATTTCATCTAATTCATTACGTGTGATTTCTCTTTCGATGTCATTAATGAGAGATTCAATAGATAACAATGTTTTCCCCTATTAAATTATATATAATTTAAGTTAGTATTGATTTTTTTTTTTTTAAAAAAAAAAAAAATGAATGAAAATAAAGGAAATTACATATTTACCATTATGGTATCCTTAATGTTATACGTTGGATTATACTCACCATTATTTTCTAAAAATAGTTTGTACCATTTTAAGGCTTCTATTTTATTCTGTTGTATACCTTTACCTTTTTCATAAAATGTGGCTAGTTTATATTGAGATGGTATAAATCCTTTTTCGGCAGATTTCTTATATAATTTGAACGCTTCATCAAAGCTATTTTTTTCATTATCAAATTCATAATTAACCGCAAGAAAATATGTAGCTATATTTAACCCTTCATCAGAAGCAAGCTTATATAATCTTAACGCTTCTTCAAGACTTTTTTTAATGCTATATCCATAATTATAACAGTATCCAAGTTCAAAATGACCATTTAAATTATTTAATTTACTTGCCTTTTTATACCACTCAAAAGCAACAATTTCATTTTCATATACACCAAATCCATCTTCATAAAAATATCCAACCATTACTTCATATTGTCGTATAGTTTGATTATTGATAAGATTACCAAAAATTTTATTTGCTATCGATTTGTACTTTTCTAAAATTTTTGGAAAAGAAAAATCTCTTGACCATCCAATATTATTTCTTTTTAAATAAGCATCAATGATTTCGTCTGTAGCGTTAATTATATTTTCTCTCTCATGCTCGTAAATTTTGGGCGTAAAAAATGATGGAGATTCGCCTAATGATATATAAATATTAACAATATATTCTAAATAGTTTTTTTTAAAAAAAATAAAATAAATATAACAAATATACTTACCTAATGGATTTTTAAGATGTGATAATTTAAGATTGTTTTGGTTATATATAATTTGACTATTTTTATTACTGTTATTTACAATCACATCTTCCATAATTTTAGGAAGATTATTATATTGATCTTCCAATATAGTAAAAACTTCATTAACAGTTGGTCTTAATTTTGGGTCATCATCCCAGCATCTCCTATAGAGATTAACATAAACTTTTGGTGTATTAATTATTGGTTCTTCCCTATATCCATTGGCAATTTTAAAAGTTAAAGCGATATCCTTATGAGGTGTATTCTTTGAAAATGGAGGATATCCACTCGTTATTTCCCATAAGAGAACACCCAAACTATAGATGTCAGACTTTTCATCTCTGACATAATCATCATATTTATAACATTGTGGTTCGACGTATGCTGGCATTCCATAAACTGCCGAATTTGACGAACTTTCGACGGTTAATTCCTTTGCTAATCCAAGATCCGCAATCATTAGAGTACCATTGTAGACCAGTATATTTTTTGCGTGCTATAAAATAAAACAAAAATAATTTAATTTGAAAGGTGAAAATAAAATGAATGAAATAAATAAATTAGTATATATTACTAGATCTCTATGAATAATTTTTGTGGAATGTAAGTACTTCAATCCACAAGAAATTTCTGATGCCATCCGAATTTTATCACTCCATTTAAGCGATTTTAAATTGATTTTTAAATATTCTCTTAAGTTCCCTTGATCCGCGTATTGTAAGACCATTACATAATTGTTTGATGTCGGATCTAAAAAAGAATTAGTTAATTTCAGAACAAGATAACGGAAATTAACGAAAGTTATATTTACCTCTTGTTATTCCATAAAATTGATTTATATTTGGATGAAAGCCAACTTTTCTTAAGATTTTTAACTTTTTTTTTTAAAAAAAAAAAAAAAAATATAAGTTTTATTTATTTTTAAAACTTTTATTATAATGTAATATTAAAATATTACCTCCTTAATAAATTTTTCCATATTACTTTTCTTATTTTCATTATTTATTTCATTAATTGCGTTATTATTTGTAAGTATTTTTAACGCTATCTTAATTTTACCGCTCTTCCAATCAGCTCTGTTCACGATTCCGAACGCTCCTTCGCCAACTTTTTCAAAATTAATGAATTCATCATATCCAAAAAAATTTATGTCTTCTTTTATTTTCTTGTCAATCCATTCACTCGACGTCATATTTAAATGATCAAAAAAAAAAATATGGCCTGATTTTTTTTTTATATTTTAAAAAGGATAAAATATGTAATAAGATTAAAAAAGATTGAATAAATGAGTATTCGTTAAGTTATTTATAGCTATCTTATAACAATTTGCCGATCTTTCCGGTTTTTCAACGCACAGATTAAACGGAAAAGCCTTGTTTGTGGCACAGGCGTAGTCAATTTGTTTTGATCTTTCATTAATAACCTAGAAATAGTAGTAAGTATGGTAGTATAATATGTAACAAACTATGGCCTCGTGATAAATAATATTTGTAAATATTTTGTAATAAAATCTTAAAATCTTTTTTTTAAAAGGAAAAATTTTGGGATAATTTATAAATTTTTCGGTCGAATAAATAAATTTTTGTTCAAAAATTAGGAATAAATAAATTTGACAAATATGTAAATATCATACTATCTCCCATCTTGGCAATATTTGTTGAACAAAAAATTTAATTTAGTCTTATAAAGCAAAAAAATAATAATACTGTTTGTTTATTTATTACGCCACAACCCTGGTATCCTAGTACCAGATATGCACAATGTCGTATGACAATTATGATATGCGTAATTTTAAATTGAATACGAAGATTTCAAAATCAGATAAATTTTATTTTATTGAATAGAAAAAAAAAATACTAATAATAATTAATTTATGACAAAATATCACAATAAAAAGTTTTGCGTAAAATGAACCAAAATAATGCGGAAATCCTTCCTTTTTTGGATACTGTCAGCGGAATTACGTAATTCTGGCCCTGAAAAGATGCATAGAGCTATGAGTGCAGATCTCTTGTTGCCTTGCTCGATCCTATCTAATATTATTATTCAAATAATCATTACTATTTTTTTTTTTTAAAAAAAAATAAATGCTTTATCCTTTGCTAAAATGAAAACTATTTTTTTGAAAAAAATTATTATTGCCGGATAGTTTTGTACTTTGAAACAGTAGACATTTAAACAAATTGGTTTATCAAAATTTGGCGAGTAAAATAATTAGAATAATACTAATTCAATTAAAGGCATTTGTTAAATATGATTTATTTATTCCATTTAGGTTTTCAAGAAATTTATAATAACAAAAAAAAGTGATAAGTCATTCTTATATTGGCGGTACGTGAAATTTTCTTTTATAATTAATATAGCTGATAATGATAATTTTGTGTTCTTATCTTATAGATGAGGATGAAGCGCATAATAATCCAAACCTTCATTCTGAAGAACAAGATGAATTAGAAATTCCTGATAGTAATGAATTTTTCTAAATGATAAAAATATATTCTTGCCAAATTTCTATTTTAGAAATTTTAGATATATTAAAAAATTTTCATATTTCTTATTTTTGAATTATCTTAGACATTAAGTCTAGAGTAATAATATGTTTTTTAGTTTGTAATTTTAATAGCTAATTTTAATAAATTAATTCATATTGATAAAACTAAAGTAATGGAATTACAACTGAATAATGGCTACGCTGATACTGTGATGATTACATAAAAATTCTTAATTACGAGCGGCATTCAAGAAAGATTACCAAGTGTATTTCTTAGCACTTCTAGATCAACTTTCGCACTTAGCAAATCTACATTGCGTACTTGCTAGTTACTGAGATTATAATTCCAATTTGAATTTAAATAGTACCATTTTAATAACAAATAACAAATGAGAGGATACGAAAAAATTATTTCAATGGTGAAACATCATTTATTATTTTTCTTTAATTTTCTTTGTATTTTTTTTCATCTCTTCCTTGATAAAAAGTTCAATTCTGGTTTAAAGCATATAGAATTATACAATTTTAGTTTATATAATACTATTATTTAATTTAATCCTAAGAATACACTTTTGTAAAATTTAAAAACCCTCGATTGGAATTAATTTTTTCAAAATTGCACGAATAACTTTTGTTTTATTTTGAATCATGTTTTTATTCCATATTATTGTTATAATTTTTAAATAAACTGCTAATAAAAATTAGACATTATCTTATCATACTTAATTTTTTTATAATATTAAAAGTCATTCAAAGATATTTAATCGAAGTCAATATGAACTACTACTGGTTAAAAACCTTTTTTTAAAAAAAAAGAATTATCAAATAAAAGCGTAATGCTTTTATTAGAAACAAATTAAATAAAATAAATTTATACGCTAGAAGCTTTAGTGCTGCGAGTATTCGTATATCATTTCGTAATATGATTACAATAAATAAAACGCCCGCAAACGTACGGAAATTAATTATACAGTATACTCAAATAAAATCTTTCTAACTTCAATCCATAAAAAAGGACCAATAGAATAAAATATATAACATAGATTATTGAAATTGATGAATATGTAGAAATTTTTTTGTAATTATTAGATTTATTACATCCTTGTTACCAATACTCGCATGTAGAAAATGATACTCTCCTATAATCAAAATATTCAAAATATTTTAATCAGACTTATGATAAAGTAGCAAAACATTATTGATAATACTTACATAATGTCGTAAACAGATTATACAAGACCTTTTTCTATTATTAAAAAGGAGACCGGCTGGGAGACACTTGAATTCTCTTACACTAATAGTTGTATTGATTAGAAATTAACAATTTTAGTCACTTCGATGATCAAATGATCAACGATCATAAGATCATTTTTTTTATATGTTCAATATCAAATTTACGCTCGTTTTTATCATTTTTATAAAAATTTAATGCTATGTACATGGTAAATAATAAACAAAGTTGATAAAGGATTCGAAACATTGGTTAAGCTAAACTTTAATTATATTTTTTTTTTAGTTCTTTACACTACTCTTACACTAAATTTTAATTTAATAATGCCCAAGATCTAAAGAATGTAAGCTAAATATTAGAATCAACCATAATTTTATAAAATAATAAGTAAACTATATATATTAACTATATAATAACGACTATGAAAATGATTCCTGCTTTGTATAATTTTCTACAGTTAAAATATAAATATTTAATTTTTAAATTGAATATTTTCATATAAATGTAATATATTGACTCAAGTCAGGGTGTGGTTTTATTGTGAATATAATGTGGTGATTTTGTTATTCAATATTTCAATGTTATTCAAGTGATGATTCAAGTTTGAAGTCTTTTTTTTTAACTCGTAAACACATATTATACATAATGCAAAGTGTGTATTTATTATCTAAATATTGACTTTATAATAAATTTAACCAGAAAAAATTTGCGACATGATCGACATCGAAATATTAATATTACTAAGCTTTATTACGTAATGCTTACATAATTTAATCTACGCAAAATTGTTGTGTTACTTGTCACTTGTACGTTACATATCTTATTATAAATAAGATTTTTATTGAAACTTTTTTTGGCTTTTTGAAAACAATGTTTTCTCAAAATATCCCTTTGACAAGTGATAATATTCTGAAATATTTAGAAACCGATTTTACAAATTGGACAAGTGGAAATGAAAAAATTGATGATTTCATTCAAGAACGCCAATTAAAAATTATTAACTATAATGATACAGTGCTTGAATGGATACCTTACAATCAATTTAATGAAATTAAAGAGACAGGCAAAGATGGTCTTATAACAGTATATTCAGCAATATGGAAGGATGGTCCATTGTTGCTGGATGATGATGATAATTATACAAGAAATTCAAATAAAAAAGTTGCTTTAAAATGTTTACATAATTCACAGGAATTCATTGATTCTCTAATAAATAAGGTACAAATTTCTTCAAATGTTTAATTACTTTTTTTAATTAATATATTTACAATCTCTTTTATTTATATTTAGGCTAAAAAATATCAAACAAAACATAAAACATTACAAGCATTATATGGAATAGCTCAAAATCCTGATACAAAAGATTATATTTTTGTTCAAAATTATCATATAAACTTGGTAAATTGGACTAATAGCAAAAATGAAAAAATTGATAATTTCATTCAAGAAAGGCAATTAAAGATTAACAACTATGATGATATAGTGCTTGAATGGATACCTTACAATCAATTTAATGAAATTAAAGAGACAGGCAAA